>RJWT010018834.1:0-18673 GCA_004365215.1 Cuniculus paca
TCTTTGGTTATATAGGGTTGGAGGATGGCATGAAACATGAAACTCCTAGGTACTTTCCAGTAGTTGAGGGTAACGTGCAGGTGCTAGTTTGCAGCAAAATACACAAAAGCTGGGGACCGGCTTGTAGAGCCAGATCTGGGTGGCTTATGGGAGTGCTTCTATGAGTTTCCTCTACTGGACCCACAACATGCAATCTCAAATTCTCATTACAGATTCAAAGTTTCTAAGGGGCTAGCATTGCAATGTGAATGCCAGTGGACTCCTAAGGAAGCTTAAATCCTAATTTCATGAGAGGAATTGGAACATTCCTGACTCAGCCCTTTGTTTCTGTTTGTGTACGGGGACTTGAACTCAGCCTCACGCTTGCCGCTGAGCTATATCCCGAGCTCTCAGGCCTTTGTTTTGGATATGGTTTCATTGTGTTTCACAAGGGTCCACTGTGGTTGGGGGCTTGGTCCACAGGGTATTGGAAGGTGGTGAAACCTTTAAGAGATGGGGCCTAGTGAGTGGTCTTTCAGTCATTGGCATTGCACTCTAAGAAGAGAGTTCTCCTGAGACCCTTTGAGTTCTCCTGAGAGTTACTATAAATGGAGCAAGCTTGGCCCTCCTGTCTTCCCTGCTTGCTCTTCCATTTTTTCTTGGTGCTATGAGGTGGTGCAGCCAAGGGGCAGCCCTTGCCATGGAACCTGTGTGATGCTGCTTGGTCTTGGAACCTCCAAAATTGTGAGCTAAATAAACCCATGTAAGTAACCTGTGGTGGGTATTTCGTTGCAGTGACAAAGCTGACTAATACAGTCACCATATCTATAAAATGGGATAATTATTCCCATACCATGAAATTTACTGTTTATTCACTCATTCATTTGCTCAGTAGCCATGGAGTGTCTACCCCCTACAGATGCTGTTCCATGGTGATTCCAAGAATGCGATAGCAGTGAGAAAGTGTCTGTAAGACAGACACCTCTAGTTGACTATTTGTGTTCAGTGGTTTTTTATTTTCACAGCTTACTTGAATAAATCACCCAAAACTGTAGCAAGGAAATACAAGGAAAAATTTCTTTGCATTGAGTTACTGAATCTCTCTCTTTACGGGTTTTAAACAAAAGGCAAACATTTGCTTTGAACAGTTCTACTGAGCATAGGCCTACACACAAACATCTGGCAGCCTCTGGATTTCTGAGAATGCCCTTCTTATTCAGGGAATTCATCAACTCCGGGTGCATGTTTAGGCGCTCCCAGGCCTTCCTTTGTCAAAATTCTTATTTTATTTCTCTCAGCCTTTCCCGATCTCAGTTCCTGCATCTGTAAAATGAATTCTAACGGGCAACGGTGCAAGTTGCTTGTGTAATGGAGCATTATTGGCTAGATTTCGAGGGTAGAGACTCAGGACGAAGCTCAGGCTTGTCAGACTGAGGTGGGCACAGTCTCCAGGACCCTAGAGTAGATTAGAGATTTCAAGCCAAGGCAGATGCAACATTTTTTTTTTAACCTTTACAATAACATTTTGTTTTGTGGTGACTGTTTCACTAACATGAATATCATGGGCTGCAGGGGTTGATATAAAGAAGTACCAGACTCTTGTGACCAGCCCAGACTCTCTGTGAACCAGTGGCATTGAAAACTGAAAGGCAAGCTGTCTTGACGGTGTAGGTGGCAGTGATGGTGAACCTTTTAGAGCTTTCGGTGATAACAGCGCATGTGCCATAGGTTTGCCACCACTGATGTAGGGTGTCATTTTTTGAGCTCCAACAATGACTCAGATTCAGATTTAGTATTGTTGGCTTGTTGTCACTATTTGAAATGGTGAAAAATCTCTAGATAATATTCCAAGAGCAAACAAAAACCCAAAACACAGCTTGTTTTGAATTGTAATGTAATGGTAGTTACATACTTGGAAAATCCAGTGTATAAGGTATAATAAAAAAGTATGGTGACTATTTAAATTAAAATCATTACATTCCCTCACACCTCTTCTATCTAGGAAAGCACTGCCTGTATGGATTTTCCTGGTCTGGACCCTTCATAGAAACAGAAATGTGTAGAGTGTAGTCTTTTATTACATATTAACTATTTTATTAAATTATTACATATTGCCATTAATTTTCCTGGTCTGGACCCTTCATAGAAACAGAAACGTGTAGAGTGTAGTCTTTTATTACATATTACATATTAACTATTTTATTAAATTATTACATATTGCCATTAATCCTCCAAATCCTCCCCCCTCAACCACACTTATGTCATCCTTCTTGCCACTGTCGAAAGCAGCTCTGGAAGTCCTCTTCTGCGTCGTTAGTTGTGTTGTCCTGGCTGCCTCCTTGTCTTGAATCAACTCAAAACCTTTTGGCCTCAGGAAGAACCGGAAGTTACATGATGCCAGATCCAGTGGCTGTTTTCATTTGATAGAATCGTTTTTGTTCAGGACCCAGGATTTATGGCACTCTGTAAAGCACACCGTCTCTAAACCTACGCTTACAAATGACTGACTGCGCTCCACAAGTTGGAATTTATCACACACACTAAGGTTCAAGGAGCTGCTTGTTCTTTTGAAGACCCCTGCCTTTCTGTTGGAGGCACTTGGCAGCAGTATTCACTGTATTTTTAAGTCACACTTTATATGTCAGTTAACCTGGCATAGAAAATACTATGTAAATATTCAAGAAATAAAAAACCCCTGAAAACTAAAACAGTTTACGTGCGCCTGTAAGGCCAGGTATAAACAGTTTTCATAACTTGTGTGTGTAGGCCAGGATTCCGGGCCCTCGGTCCCTAAATACTACCAGTAACTTCACAGTAACAACCAAAAACTGCCCCGATGAGTTTCCGACATCGCGTAGAGAAGGGTGGCCTGGTCTGCAGAGTCGAGTTGCTGATCTCATCGCCCTTGTCCTTTCTGGGAATGGGAGGGCCTTCCGAGAAGGAGGAAATAGACTCAGCCAGTTCCCCTTCCTAACCTGAAGCAGCCTGGTCGGCCTAGAGACTGGTGACAAATCACCCGCGAGCTGGGTTTTGATTGGGCAACTGAGAAACTGTGAAAGAGGCGTAGGCAGGTTGGCCACGGTGCTGGTCCCTTTCCGCCGGCTGTGGTGGAAGCGCCTGGAGACAAATGCGCCCCCCACCCCCGTGGTCCCAATCTGCACCACTCCTCAGCGGACTCGGGGTTAGGCTCGCTGGGCTCTGGTGGGGCACCGGGAGTACGCTCCTCCTCACTGGTTGCTGGGTTCTGCGGGGCTGGACCAGGCGCTCGGGTCCCCGGATGGCTGCCGCTTTCCAGGGCTGCCCAGCCGCCCGTCACCGGCCCGTGGGCAGGAGGAGGGGTGGGCGCAGAGTGGCAGAGGCGAGGGTAGTGGCTAAGTAACAGGGTGGGCGGAGTGCGGTGCCAGGAGCCTCCCGGTACCCCCAACTTGGGCTTCCCCTTTCCTTTCCCACTGCGTCCCCTTGCTGCTAAACCCAGATCTTGTCACTCACTGTATTGCGCAACATTTCTGTCGACTCACGTTTGTTTATTGAGATTTAATACAGAAACTCTACATGAATACATTTAAAATATACAATTCAGTGGGGTGTATTACAACCACGGGTTTTTGTAATCATCGCCTGGATTTTAGAACATTTTCCTGCCTTCCCGAGAGAAACCCTGTGTGCAGGCCCGGTTCCTACCCATTCCCCCACACCACTCCTATCCAGGAAAGCACTGCCTGGATGGATTTTCCTGGTCTGGACCCTTCGTAGAAACAGAAACGTGTAGAGTGTAGTCTTTTGTGATTGGCTCTTAAAAAATTGTAAATCGTTAGTCATTTTATTAAATTTTAAAATTCTATAATTTTAAGAACAGCATATAGTCTCTTCACATAGAAATGAGATTAGAAAAATTTTCCCATTTAAGTGAAAAATATGAATTTTTTAAAGTTAATATTATTGGTAATTTTACATATATATAGATAGACATAGATATCTATATCTATGTATCTATGTGTACAATGATCACATTCATCATAGGGAATTTTACCTATACATGATATATCTTGATTCTTCTTTTTCCCTTATCTACTCCTCTCCTTTAATCCTTGTTTACATCCTTATTTACAAAAACTTTGTTTCCATTTTTTCTTCTATTTTTTCTTTTCTTTTCCTTTCCTTCACCCTTCCCCTTTCCATTTAAACATTTTTTTCCTACTTCCTAGTATCTTCCTAATATTCTTATACATTTTTTTTTCTTTTGTCTTTTTGAGACAAGGCCTTTCTATGCAGTTCAGTCAGGCCTTGAACTCACTTTGTAGCCCAGACTGGCCTCAAACTCACAGCAATCCTTGTGCCTCAGCCTCCCAAGTGCTGGGATTACAGGCATGTGCCACCACAGCTTGGCTATTATACATTTTGGTCCTTATTTATCCTTTAGGTTTCTCACACAAGAGAAGCAATATGATAGTTAAACGTGTCTGATTTGTTTTACTTAAGAGTATGGTCTCAAGTTGTATCCATTTACTTAGAAATGTCTCAAGTTTATCCTTCTTTATGGCTGAGTAGTATTCCATTATATAAAAAAACTCCAGGTTTTTTTTTTAATCCATTCATTAGTTGATGGGCATTTGGGCTGTTTCCAAGATTTAGCTATTACAAATTGTTCTGCTATAAACATGGGTGTGCATTTACTGCTTTGGTGTGATGCTTAACTCTTTTGTGAAGATGCCTAGAAGGGGAATAGCTGAATCCAATGGAATCCCTAGTTTTATTTTTTTGAGGAATATCCATACTAATTTCCACAGCGGTTGTTCCAACCTACACTCCCACCAATGGTGGAGAAGAGTTCTTTTTTCTCCACAGCCCCTCCAGCATTTGTTATTTTCTATTTATGTACTTATTTTTTATTTCTTTATGGTGCTGGAGATTGAATCCAGGGTGTTGTGCATGTAAGGTAAGAGCTCTATCACTGAGCCATATCCCCAGCCCTGGTTGATTTCTTCATAATAGCCATTCTTTCTGGAGTGAGATGGAATCTCAGTGTTGTTTTAATTTGCATTGTTTGAATGACCAGTGATGTTGAGCAATTTTTCATATATTTATTTACATTTGTACTTCTTCATCTGAGATGTGTCTATTCATTTTAGGTGCCCATTTTTGGATTGGGTCTTTAAATTTGGAAGAATCTGACATTTTTGAATTCTTTATATATTCTAGATGTTAGTTCTTTGAGAAATAGATGGCAAGATTTTTTTCCCCTTTCTGTGGCTTGTCTATTCACTCTGTTGGTGGTTTCCTTTGTTGTGCAAAAACTTTTTAATAAGATGAGATCCCAGTTGTTGATTATTTGTGATAGTTCCTGTGAAATTGGGGATTTGTTCATAAAGTCTTTGCTGACGTCTATATCTTTAAGAGTTCTACCTATTTTATCTTCTGACAGATTTCCAAACAGTGTTTCTGTTTTATATTTAGATTTTTGATCCATTTCCATTTTAGTTTAGTGCATGAGAGATAGGGATCTAGGTTTAATCTTTGTCATGTGGAAAGCCAGTTTTTGCAGCACCTACATTTATTTATTTATTTATTTATTTATTTATTTATTTATCTTTGAGACAGGGTCTCACCATGTAGCCCAGGCTGACCTCAAACACATGGCATTCCTCCTGCCTTAGCCTCACAAGTGCTGGGATTACAGGCACGTGCCACCCAGCCCTCCAGCACCATTTTTAAAAGAGGCTTTCTTCCAGTGAGGGTGTTCGTCCCTTTTGTCAAAGATGAGATGGCTGAGTATGTTGGAGTTATTTCTGATCTTCTAATTAATCTGCTCTATTGATCTTCAGATCTGCTTTTTGCCAGTACCATGCCATTTTTATCACAGTAGCTTTGTAGTATAATTTCAAGTTAGGGATTGTGATGACCCTGCCTTGCCTTTGTTGTACAGAAATGTTTTTGCTATTCTGGGTCTCTTCTTGTTCCAGATAAATGTTAGGTTTGTCTTCTCTATTCTGTGAGGTATGCTATTGGTAATTTGATTGGGATTGTGTTAAATCTGTACAATAATTTTGGAAGTATGGCCATTTTCAATGTGGAAAAATATGAATTTAGAACATATATTTTTAAGTAATAGCTATTAATCTGTTACAGAAAATGTAGAAAACACAAAGCTCTAAGAAAATGTTTTAAGCAGGAGTTATTTTATTTTATTTAGTGGCACTGGGGATTGAACTCATGACCTCATGCTTGCCAGGCAGGCCACTGAACTAGATCCCCAGCCCTTGTCTTTTTGTGACAGGGCCTCACTATGCTGTTCAGGCTGGCCTTGAGCTCACTTTGTAGCCCAGGCTGGTCTCGAATTCACAATGATCCTCCTGTCTCAGCCTCTCTGAGTGCTGGGATTACAGGTGTGCACCACCAAGCCCAGCTAGTAGGAGTTATTTTAAAAGTCATTTTATTTTTTAATTTTTTAAGGTGATTTTAAATGTCTTTTAGCAACTGGGCATGGGGACCGGGCTTGTAGCTCAGGAGGCACAGCATTTGCCTGGCAAGCATGAGGTCATGAGTTTGATTCCTGGTACAAAAAAAAAAAAAGAGAGAGAGATAGAGAACAGCTGGGCATGACAACAAACACCTGTAATTGCAGTAGCTTGGGAAGTTGAGGCAGGAGGATCACAAGTTTGAGTTCAGAGTGGACAGTTTATCAGTTTAGGGAAGCACTGTCTTGAAATAAGCAAAGGGCTGGGAAGTGTGAAGCCCCTGTATTCAGTTCCCAGTAGCACAAAAAACAAAACAACAGCAAAAAACAAACTGTATTTTATTTTTATTTTTTGGTACTGGGAATCGAACTCAGGACCTTCCACTTGCCAGGCAGGTGCTGTGCTGCTGAGCCATATCCCCAACGCCAAACTGCATTTTAAAAAAAGAAACATAGAAATGAATTTTTGAAAAGATGTCCATTGAAAGGTTTCTGCCCTAGTATAAATTACTGGACGTTATGGCAGTGGTCTACCCTGACCACCACCTCCTCCTTTCCCTTCAGCCCTGATTACAGCTTCCTTTTTCCTTTTCCTGAGCACGTGAAGGGAATTCCAATCAGTTTCTCGTGTCATCAATGCCTGCCCCAGTGCCACTTCCCGTCAAAGGTCATATATCCCACTCCCACTTCCTCTATATCCAATAGAGGAGATAGCTCATCCGCGTGAATTATGCACTCTTTTCCATGTCCTCAGTGAAGGCCTCTTTCAATTTCTGTTTCTCTATTGCACCAGAAAACCCTAACATGCATTACTTCTGGAAAGTTCTAAACTATTTAAAATTAATTTTATGTATGATGATTAATTTAATTTTAATGATTTTAGTTTGTTTTTGAAGGTAAACCATATCCTTTTTACACTGAGTAATAGTCCATAATTCTCTTTGGGGAGTGGGTATGTGTGCTGTCATCAGTGTCTATATGTAAGTTTTTTGGTGAGGATATAAATTTTCAGTTCCCTTGAGTAATACTGTACCTAGAAATGGAATTGCTGGGCCACATGATAACTGTATATTAACCTTGGAAGAACTGATAGGTTTCCAAGCTTTGATCCAAAGTTGAATGTATTATGTTCCCACCAACAGTAAGAATTTCAATTTTTCTATATTCTCTCCAAAATTTACCTTTTTGATTATTGATATTCTAGTGAGTATTAAAAGATATCTCATTATGGTTTGATTTGTATTTCCCTAATGACTAATGAGGCATTATTTTAAAATTTAAAAAAGGATTTACACACTGAGGTTTTGAGAACATAAGTAACTTCTAGGTCAAGTACCCAAAAATTTCAGAGCCTATACTCAAACCAAGTCTTTTGCTGGCCAATGCTCAACTCTATCCCCTCTTTCCTAGAACAATATGAGATAAAACTTCCAAAGTCCAACTGTTGCTGCTGTTAGAGAATTCTGGGCCAGATGGTCTGTAAGTAAACAAAATGGTTCATTTCTTATTTGTTATTAGAAACTCAAATATGTAAAGAACATTTCAATCTCTCTACTTTTACTTTATAAAAAAATGTTTCTTTGACGTCCTTATGATGGTTCTTGGATGAAGTAGGGACTTTGTCTGTTGGTGTTTAAGTAGGTCGTGTGTCTTTTTATGTAAATTGCCCTTTGGATTCTCCTTTTCCCTACTACCATCAGGGAATGGAATGGGTTCGGGCACTCAGTTTCAAGAGTGGATAACTGTCAAAAAGTTTTAGTTATGTATCATATATTATAGGGGGCCTGTTCCCACCTCGTCTCGGTCTGGAGGAGTTTATATTTGTAATTCCAGGGAAAAGTTATTGGAATTCTAGTAGGTGAATACCAGTCTACCATTCTTAGTGCAACCCATGGCAAAAATAAAGAGACAAATACATATCTGCAGTTGTGGGGAGCCGAGGAGGTTCTAAGTCCAGTCAGAAAAATAGCTAACTGGAATGAAGGCCACAACCCAGGGCCAAACTGGGGTTTTATTAATTTGTGAAGAGGTAAGTGACTTGGGGTTGAGTTACTGTGAGAACGGCAGGAAGTATGTGAGTACTGTGAGCTGGGTTAGGTAGGAGGCATGATAGTACTGGATTTTGGTAACAAATAGCCTCTAAGTTTGGAGGAATCTACATAACGTAGTCTGAGGAAGTATTTTGTGTTTTTGATCAGTTGCCTCAGCTTTGATATCTGGCCTTCCTGCCCTGGGACATCATGGCGTCTTTCTCAAGGCTCAATCCCAGCCAACAGTATGGCTTCTTTCCACCTAGCTCACACTATGTAGTAGGGAGCTGTAGGCGGGGCATCATTGACCTATCGTATTGCACATCAGCATCTTGGCCAGACCCATTTACACTGCTTAACACCAATTGAGGGTATTTTCCTACCCAGCTCTATACATATCAATAAAGAGACATAGGACAAGGGTTAGCCAAAATGGAGACAAATGGTCTTCCAGGAGAGCCATCCTGGTGGTCCTCCACAATATATATATATACACATTTCATACAGATACTGTCATTCTCACTTAGACATTAATGGTGGTCAGTTTTTCTCTCATTGTTTTCAGTTAAAAATTAAGATTGAGCCAGGTATAGTGGCACAGTCCTGTAATCTCTATGACTTGGGAAGCTGAGGCAGGAAGACTGTGTCAGGCCTTTCTGTTGATATAGGGGAATGAAACTCCCAACCTACTAGATGTCCTAGTACAAGTTTGTGATCTCTAAAATCAAAGAATGAATTTTAGGAACAACAGAGTTTAAGAGCAGAATATATTTATTGAGAGAAAGAAAGCTTCTGTCTGAGAGAGAGACAGAAAGGGTCCCGAGTGGGTTGCCAAACACTCTGTCTTTTCTAGGGACTTTCATAGAGTAAAACCATGAGGTGAGACAGGTCCAAGGTGGGGAGAAATGGGAACTCACAAGGTGGGCATAAGGTGGGACAGAACTGTGGTCAACCAATAAGATTAATTGCTCAGGTAAGATTGGTTAAATCAGGAACAAATGGGGAAGCAAGTCATATAGCAAGTGGGTGTGCTTAACTCTTCCTATAGGGGGTTGGGATGGTGACTCCTGACTTCTTCAGGGTGATAGAGAACAATGTAGACTATCAATCCTTAGGATGTGGGTATATTTGCTTTGCCTTTTGTCTTGAGATCTGGCCCACAGGAGATGTTTGTCTCCTCCAAGGTTGCAAGGTATCTGAACTTCTGCACTGGCTCCTTTGAGGGCCCAGCCCTGTCTGACTGCCTATAATATTTGTAACTAACTCAGCTGCCTGTAACATTGGGAAGTTTAGCAAGACCCTGTCTGAAGTTTTTCCTATTAAAGGGTTGGGGTTGCAGCTTAATGGTATTGCATCCCTGGGTTTAATTCCTAGCACTGAAAAAAAATTAGACTGAACTGTATTATAAGGGTCCCAGAAGATTCAACCCTTTTAGAAGCACAGTTGTGTAGGTGGACACAGGTATACTCCAACCAGACTCAGAATTAAAACATACCAGAAAATCTGAGTTCAAAATTCTTTTTTCCCCTAAATTCTTATGTAAGTGCAGACATGATCAATATCTGTGAGGCACAGAAGACATTAACATTTCCGTTAAACTTTGACATAGATCACTTAAGGTTGAAAAAGCACAATGTATTTGTGCTGTGGTAGCATGGTAAATTCCAGTCAATCCTCAGAGTTCTCTACATCTAAAGGAGGTTACCTCTTGATAAGGCCTTGGATGCAGAATTGGTAGAATTTGGGTAAGTATCAATCTCACCTGTAAACTGTACAACCTATATTGGCCTAACTCACCACAACTATCATGATTATTGAAGAAAGGAGGAGGTTAAGGGGAAAAGCAAGGTCACTTCAAGGTCAAACTACCAGTTATGTAGTAAGTTGTGATGAGGAACATTTGTATATGTGATCAGTAGTGCCTGCTGTAAATCCCTGGGAGAAGAGATCTTAAGTCATATACTTTTTGGTCATACCCAGTGTGAAATACATGCGTGGGTACTCAGAGGTTTAACTGGGCAAGCAACACATATACTTTACAGAATATGGGCACAGGGCTATGGATATAGCTTAGTGGTAGAATGATTGCTTAGCATGTGTGTCAGGGTTGAAGGGGCTGAAGGAGTTTTTTCATGCATGAGGTCCCCAAAGAAAGCATGCAGAGGCAGACATCAGCAACACAGCAAACAGCCAGGGGGAGAGCAGAGCAAGAGCAGCCTGCATCGTTATTGTTTAATTTTTATACATGTCAGTATCACATATTTACATTCTTCTATGCTGGCCTAACCAGTCAGTGCATCCATGGTTATCTAATGCTAAGTCATGGTTACATAAGTGTATCCCACTCAGTGCCTGCACAAGACAATGGATTCACTTCCTCAGGTGTCCTCAGATTTCCCTAGCTTTTACACATTTCCCCACAATGTGTAAGGCCCTGAGGTTGATCCTCAGCAACACACACACACACACACACACACACACACCACATACTGACAGAATGTGGCCACATCTTCTGTAGATGGTGCCTGCACAGTTCCTTTAAGTGTACTAAAACTTGCCCAGTTTGAGAAAAAAAAAAATCACACAGCATCAGTATTTGTTGGGTTTTCCCACTGTGTAGGAACTATGGGTGCTAGCAACCAATGCTATTTTATTTATTTATTTTGTCTTTTTGAGACAGGATCTCACTATGCAGTTCAGGGTAGCCTTGAATTCACTGTGTAGCCCAGGCTGGCCTTGAACTCACAGCAATTCTCCTGCCTCAACCAATGCCACTTTAGCAATTTAAAAAATTCTAGGTCAGATATGGTGGCACACACCTAGCACTCGGGAGGCTGAGACTGGAGGATCGCTGGAAGTTTGAGGCCAGCCTGGGCTACAAAGTGAGTTAAAGGCCAGCCTGAACCGTATAGTAAAACTGTCTCAAAAAGACAAAAAAAAAATCTATCTGGCGTACATAAAAAACTCTTTTCTCATGTGCTCTGAGTCCTTTTGTTTCCTTTGGTTTTGTGTTTTAGGGGGGAATTTTGGTTGCCATAATATGCCAGACACTGGTAGTTTTTCTCTAAGAATTTCCCTTTTGCTGTGGTTTGAGTGTTCAAGTTTCAAGTACTGAAATTTAATCCCCATTGTGAGGTATGAAGAGGACAGAAACTTAGTTCAGCTGTGGTGTTTAGAGGTGTGGGGGCCTTTGGGAAGTGATCAGTATTAGATAAGGTCATTAGGATGGAGGCTTTATAAGACAGAAATCAGACACACACACACACACACTCACACTCCATCTCTCTACCCATGTGATACCCAGCACTCACTGGGACTCTGCCAGCAAGGTGACCATTATTAGATGTAGCCCTTTGACCTTGAACCTCCAGAATTATGAGCCAAAACTTTTTTGTGTGTGCGCTGGAGTTTGATCCAAGTGTCTTGCATATGCTTCATCACTGAGCTGTACACCCAGCTCTCATTTTTTTTTTACAGCAATGATTGGGCACTGCTCCCGACAGACTGCTTCAGGCTACAAAGTTCACGGGGCAGATGTGAATGCTTCTGGCCAACTTTGAGGACGCTACTCAGCTGTCTAACCCAAACATAGACCAGAGAAGAGTTGTACAAGGATGACTTAGCAGTAGACAGGTACGCACGTACTAGGTCAGTTAACATGGAAGAATGTAAATATGTGATAACCACTTACATAAGAATTAAACAATAAAGACACAGGCTGCTCTCTTGCTGCTGCCTCACCTGTGTTCTTTTCCCTGGGGATCTCACCTGCCGAAGTACTTTTTCAGGCCCCTAGCCATGACAATAGTTTATGATGTTGTGTTATTAGCAACAAAAAATGCACTAATATACCTCCTTTTCTCATAATCAGGTTTTAGTTGGTCACAAGGGTACATTTGGAGCTATATAAATAAGGTAAGGGCAGCATCTTAGAGATGGTGGACTTGTAGGCACAAAGAACTTGGGAGACTGACAACTTTGCACACCAGAACCACATAGAGCTTTGGTCTTTTACTTGAGACAAGTGACTTGTTTTTCTCTTGTGGTGTTGGGGAGGGAACTCAAAGCCTTGTGCATGCTATACAAGTGCTCTATCACTGGGCTACATCCCTAGCCCTGTTAAGATTTTATTTTGAGATGGATCTGACTAAATGGCTCAGGCTGGACTTGAAGTTTTCTTTTATTTTTTTGGTACCAGGAATGGAACTTTGGATCATGCACTTGCTAGGCATGAGCTATATACCTGGCCCTGGACTCAAAGTTTTGGTCCTCCTGCCTCAGCTCTCAAGTTTGGCTGGTATTACAGGTGTTTACTACCATGCCCAGCTACATTTCATCCTTGTTCAAGCAGCAGTTATATTGTTTACTAGGTGGACAAAATTATTGACTCTCATCTAGAGCAATGGAAATTTTATTGTAGTTAATGGATGTGGCAGGGTACTGTCTCTGGCTTTCTCTGGTTTCCTGGATTCTACTGGAATAGAAGGAAGTGAGTCCTTTCTGAACAGTTGTCCTACCACTGGGGCTAGGGGGTATGCCTGGTGACCTGTGAGGTCACACAGCTGAGTCGTCTGGGCTTACTGGCACAGAGTTGTGATCTTGAACTCTGATCTGTCAGGCCAGAGAAGGGCTGTCTCCTTCACCTTGACAATTGGGGTATGCTTCTTTTCCAACACACTGGTCAGCTAAATAAGTTGGCGTATTTCTTTGTGAACAAACAGTAGCCTCCTTGGGTTGCAGGCCTTGGAAAGCACCAAGGGACCCCACAGCTCTGTTTCTTTCTTTTCTTTTCTTTTCTTTTCTTTTCTTTTCTTTTCTTTTTTTTTTTTAACAGAGACTCATATGGCCCTCAAAAATTAACCTGAGTTTTAGAACAAAAGGGGATATGATTTCTCTTCTTTTTGCAGAACAAAAGGTACAGTAACATGTTTCTTTCCTTACAGCAATTGTAGAAGCATTGCTTGCCCCACAGAGACTCAGTGGTATCATTGGGGCAGTGCCTATAACGCCAGTCTACTCATTGCATTCTTTGGACATTGCCTTTATTCTTACTTCAGTTGTTTGACTTGGTAAATAATATGCAAGATACATGTGACAAATACCATTTAGTGGGTTCCTTTTGGTGCTCTAAAATGAAATGAAGAAGAAAAAATATACATATGGAAATGAAAAAAATTGCAATACAGTTCTAAATATCATTTTCCTACACTTTAATAGATCATCTTGTGTATGCTACTTTGGAGACTATTAATTACTTTCTGACATAGCAGTTGTGTCACAAACTTGACTATTGATTGAAACACCTGTGGCACCTGTTAAACATATTATCCATGTGATCATGATAAAGATTATACTTTCTCCAGCTTTCTGGCAGCCCTTGATCATCCCTACTGTACTCTACTCAATCTATTCATGTATTTGACTTTACTGCTGTTATGGCTTGTGTCTAGATGTCCCCCAAAAGCCTCATGTGGTGATAGGCGGGGCTTTTCAGAGGTGGTTGGAGCTAGATTGTATGATGCTGGGATCCATCCATGGTGTGGTGCTAGGATTAAGGGTATCCCATCCTGAGTGTGAGTTCTACCCTAAGTGTGGGTAGCCTGGATAAAATATAAGGGACAGAAAGAGGGCTGCTGTTCATGCTTGCTGTTGCTTCCTTGCTACTTCACTGCTCTGGTGCCTTCTTCCTTCTGCCTACCATGAAGTGTTTCTCCTCTGTGCTGCTCCTCTGCCATGCCACCTTGTCTTGGAGCAAGCTTGGACTGAAACTTCTACAAATTGTGAGCAGCAGTAAATGTTTATTCTTTTAATTTTGGGTGTCAGATATTTTGTCTCAGGAATGAGAAAAATAACTAAGAGCTCTGTAAAACTCCTATAGACGTTTGAGTTTTTAGTCCAATTTAGCTGTGAGCCCCTGTACAAGTGAAAAGAAAGTTAAATACTTCCAACGTTCAGTGGTGCAAGATAGACATTTTCATTCCAAAATTACCTATAGTGGGATACAAAAGAATGGGACCAAGCAAGTTCAAAATCCAGCAGGGCAAACATTAAGTGCTATAGTTCCATGTGCAGCATTTGAGGCAATCTGTGGCAAGATGTAAACTCCAAAGGGCTTGGGTAGCTCCACCCCTCTGGTACTTCTGGTGGTTTTAGCTCCTGTGGGTTTTCTTTCGGGCTTCGTCTGCTCCCTCCTTGCAGTTTTCCTCGGACAATCCACTTTCCTGGCTTCTCCAAAATTCTGGGGTCTCCTCTGCCCCTTTGGCTTCACACTCATAGCTTCACTCACTGCCTTTTCAGGAGCACACTGCCTGGCCTCCCAGGCTTTCTTCTGAAATTTGGGTAGAAGCCTTCCTGACCCCACAACTCTTGCATTCTGCATGCACCTCAAACCAGCACCACATGGACAATGTCAAGGTCTGCTGCCAGCAGAAACAGTAGGCTTCCCTCTTTCTTGGCTGTAGGGATCAATTCCTGGGTTGCTGAACTCTCTGAATCCAATTCTGAGGAACAAATTCTCTAGGCCGCCATCTTTGTGGAGTTTGGTGCTCTTAGGGTTTTTTCTCAAAGCAAAGTCTTTCACTTTTGCAATTTTGATGCTGAAAAGGATGGAGTCCTGCTGGTTCTTGTGATGCTTTCAGGCCATCTTTTCTATTCACCTGTTCCTTCTCAGCAATCAAGATCTCCTCTGTGCTATCTTTGCAGTCCATAGGTTTACTGGAGCTTCCTTTCTGGCCAAACTCACAATGTTTTAAATCATTCTGCTCTGTTTTTGATTCTCAAAACAGATCTGGCTGAAAGCCCCCAACAGTACCCATGCCACCACCTCAATGTTAGACTGTGTTGAAATTTCTTCTGCCAGATGAATTAGTCCATTGCCCTTAATCTCAGTCTCAGGCAAAGTCTCTGGACACAAGCAAAATGCAGACAAACTTTCTGCCAACCCATAACACATATTGTCTGGAGTCCCACAGCCAATGTGGTCCTTCTTCCCAGCAGAAACATTCTGAGCCTGGTTACTAGCTTTCTGGTCTTTTGAGCTCTGACCAGAATTTCCCATAAGTACATCCTAAGCAATTTCAGCACTACTTTTTCAGCTGGCATCTCTGAACCTTTCCTAACTCTTTCTTTTCTAATAAGCCAATTCAAATGCTGTTGAGTCACATGGCCAGGTAATGTCACAGCAATGACCCCATATCTCTGGTACCAAATTCTGTCTTAGTTACTCTCTTTCACTGCTTTGTCTGTCTTCTACTACCACAAACTGTTCTCCCTCTGACATGTGCCACCCTGCCTTACTGCTAGCCAATTATAGATTAAAACCTCTACAAACTGTGAGCTAAGTAAACCTTCCCCCTTTGACTTTGGGTGTTGGATATTTTGTCTCAGCAATGAGAAAAGTAACTAAGACCATAGTTATAATGAAAGCTGCAGTAGAAATATCTGTAAGGGCTACTAAAACTTAAAGTAAGAAATAATTCTGACTTCTCAATACTTTTATTGAGGGAGAGAGAGAGAGCCTCCTGGCAGAAGGCACAGGTGCAAAGCCACAGAAACCCAGTATATTTGGGCAATCCAAATACCAGGGAAAGAGTTGTGGATGTTAGGGCTGAACAGCCAGATAAGAGACAAATGTTCAAGAAAATATATTGGATTAGACGAATTACTGTAAAAAAGGAGACCCTATTGGTTCTGTGATGGCTTTGTATAAGTTACCCCGGAGATGAGCATAGGCTAGGTATGAATCTCTGTGAGCTAAAATTGCTGAAGAGAACTGTATGCAATGAATTTTTAAGATTCTGCTTCCCCAGGGTCTAGGTTTACTTTCTCAAGATTGTCCCCAAAACCACAAAGGCTGGGGAATGCAAAGGCCCAATCCCCAGTACCACACATAAAAATTATTCATCTACTCACTTTAAAGTTTTAGATTTTAATTATTAGTATAAGATGGCTGAGTTTCTTGGACTCTTGCAGAAAAAAATAAATTTTTCCCAGAGATATTTTCTCCTGAAAAGTTGTAGATTGTGAACATTTGACTTCTTGGATGGAGCATTTTAGAGTTGAAGGAGATCATAAGTTACTTGTTTTTGTGCTTTCTAGACTCTCCCTGAACACTGAAATAATGGGAAGCTCTAGCCAGACATGGCACACACCTGTAATCCCAGCACTCTGGGAGGATGAGGCAAGTTCAAGCACAGGCTGGGCAGTTTAGGACCTAGCAAGATACTGTCTCAAACTAAAAAATTTATAGTACCACACTTTGCCTTGCTCAGTTATTTGAGAATGTGTGCAGTGAGTGGAGAGAAAGGTGCTTTCTTAGAAAGTGATTCCTACCTGCCTGTAATGGTTGATTGATTGTGTCAATTTGAGAAGTTTAGAAACTTTAAATTGCTCAGCAGTTCTGCACCCTAGGGTGTAGAGGATCTGCCCTAGGGCAGTTCATCTCTGGATGGTACAAAGGGGAAATGAGGAAGGACTGATTTGCTTCTGTTTTTCATCGGAGCTCCAGTCTTCGCCTTTAGCTTGAATGTCATCTCCTGGCCTCTAGTACAGATGCTGGTTTCTGCCTCAGATCCTTCAAAACTGGTGTAGATTCCTCAGCTTTCCAGCATAGACTCTTCAGGTTTCTGTCACAGACTCCATTGGCCTCCTGATACAGACTTGCACGGGACGCTGCAGTGAACTCCAGACCTTGGACTGAATCCTTCAGTCTCCATTGTGCAGACACTCTGCATGCTTCCTCATCAAACTCTGTGGCTGACCATTGTAAGCCAGTCTTGTAATTTCTTTTTTTTTTTTAGATAAGAGAAATATGCTTTTATTGAGATCAAAATAAATTTTTTCATGTTGAGTGAAAGGTATCCACGATACAGACAACCATATCAGGTTCATGCCTGATGACAGTCACACACATTACACTTGAAGGTGAGTGCAGTCGTAAGTTTTTTCTTAGTTTTTTTTCCTTAGTTTATTTCAACTTTCCTTGTATTATTTCCATAATCCCACTGAACTGTAAAGGGTACATGGGAGTCCCACTTACATACTTCGCATTAATCAGGCAAACATTTTTAAAAGTCAGATACTCAATTTTTAAAACTGCTTGAGGGCTCAATAATAGAGCACTCGCTTAGCACGTGCAAAGTCCTAGGTTCCATACTTGGTGTCACGAGAGAGAGGAGGTAGAGGAAAGACAGAGAGGGAAGGAAGAAACAAACTCCTGTGACTTTGGAACCTTACTATTCACCTATTCAAACGCACAAAAACCCTTTAATGTGTCATCGCAACTTTTAATTCAGCTCATGTTTAACGTTGTTATGCATTACCTTAGTGTGAAGAGTAATAAGGAATAGGTGGAGGACTGTAACAGAATCACTTATCCACAGCAGCTTAAACTAATGAAGAAGCCGTATTACTATGGAAGGAAGAAATAATTGTAAGGATTATAATAAAGGGTAACAATGCCATCAACATACAAAGGAATCTGTTGTAGCACTTAGCTAGCCATCTACTAATCTAGTTGTTTAGGGCTTCAGAAACAGCTTGTTGAGATATGATAGCTTTTATGACAGTACGGCTGCCTGAAAGTGGACTAAGGCACTCCTGGGGCAAGCAGATCCCCTGCAGAAAAGAAAATTTAAGAGTATCAGTAGCGTATACTTAATTTCTTCCTGCCAGGAATAACGTGCAGGGATATCTCCTTTTGTTTATTTCCCTGTCTCTTTTTATGGCACCAAGAGTTACTCATTTCAGTAAATTAATTCATCCTTTGCATAAAAATGCATACAGAAGTACTTGAAGTTCAGTAGCATCGGACTCATGGTCACTCTAAGCAAGTGCCTGCATCTCAGTTTCAATCTCTGAAAACAGCCAGTCTTTAATCAGGACTTAGTTAAAGCATAAAGGACCACCAAACTAGTTACACTAGTTAAAGATGACTTGTTAAATAACAGCTTTAGTGACTATTGCATCTACTTTGAAAATGGACACGGATGTTTCCATAATCCTTGAAAGACTGTAAGTTTTTGTAAAGAGGAATCATTACCCAAACACAGCTTTACATTACTATAAACTACAAAGAAGTCTAGTTTCTAATTTAGTATTCAAGTATACAGAAAAAAACATCAAATGACAACTGCTTTATTATTAAAAGTTAACTGGATTCCATAAAGCACACAAAGTAACCTATATTCAACTAACAAAAGTTTGATACATG
>RJWT010018835.1:0-18677 GCA_004365215.1 Cuniculus paca
GCTTCTATGTGAAATGGTTCCTCCTCCCTTACAAATTTCCCTCTTTGCTTATTCAACTCATCCACTTCCTTCAAATATCCCGTCTTTTAGAGATGCCTTCCTAAATTCACAGAGAAAGAAAGAATTCTTCTTGCTCATAAAATACGCTTTGTATCCACGTTAGCAGTCATTACAGAATTATTTGAACATTATTTAGATCCATTATTTATCTCAATTGGATTATGCTATCTTGATGTCAGAAGTAAAATTTTTTTTACCTCTGAAACCTCAATAGTTGCGGCACTGATCTTTACTTAAAAGTGATCAATAGTTGCTTTTTAAAAAATGAATTCAATTGATTTTCTTTTAGGGCTGAAAGTAGGCTATAGAAAGCAGAGATCTACAGTATGGCATTTGCACTGGTTTATCATGCCAGCTATCACCTCTCAGCATAGCTAAGCATGCCAGTAAGCCTGGGTCCTGACTTTGTCCCACCTCTACACTGAGACCTCTGTGCTCTGGAGACAGGAATCAAATTTTGACACATTGTGGAAACCAAGACCTGCCCTTTGTAAAGCATGAAATCAAACATTGAGTTCCTTCCTTAATGGAAATTCCTGCTAAACCAGATCTCTAAGCTGCAAATAATCCTTTCTCTTTGGAGGAAATAAACTCAGGATTTAAGACTGGCCAGGCAAGATGTCCTGTCTCCAGCTTTCACTTGATAAATGACAACACCATACCTGCAGATCTTGGATGGTGAGCTCTGACTTGTGACCATAATGGGTTTGGACTCCAGGGGGCACTAGCTTGTGGGAATGAAGAGAATTTTCCTGAGAAACCTTGGGCAGGAGTCTTGTAGAGTACTAATAAATCATGAAGCAGTAGTAACAAAACCCCTCCTATCCAATCCATATTGCTCTCAACTATGAGGGTATTTGAGATACTTGTATTCTTGACTGTTTTCCATTCACTTGACAAGGCAACGAGGCAGTGAAATGGGGGAAATGGTGAAGATGAATATGAATGAGATTAACAAAAGATTCTTCAAGATGGTTGATTACAACATGCATGGATGCCTTTGTGTTAATGAGAAATTATCTCCAGAACATTCTAATATGGCTGCATATAACTGATGAGACTCTCAGACAAAGCAATCAAACCCTCAAGTGTGGTGTGTGGAATTAGTCTCACTCATTTCCATCTGGTAAGTTGCTTAAGCAGCAGTGTAAAGATGTCAGCTAGCAATCATGTGGTATTGGAGAGGACAGATACCCTACCCATGGAGCACAACTAAATCTCAGAAATTCTTCAGAAATTTCTCAGCCCATTGCCCAACAGGTTCAATTTCTCATGGACCCGCCATTCATCAATGTTTATGAACAGAGCAATTCATCTTATTTCAAGAGATTGAATTCCAAGGAACTACATTCTCATAACTTTTGAGATTCAGAGCTGAAAGTGACTTTAATCATTAATGTAGTCTAGTTTTAAAGAGAAGGCTTTGTACGTGTAAAAGTTGAGTCTCACAGGAGACAATTGTGAAATACTCAAAGGCACAAAATCAAGGTTATTAAAGTTCAGATATACTAACATGCAAACCTACATTTTCTCCCCTATACCACCTTCCACCAGGTAAATGTGCTGGGTTATTCCTGGGGGCTGGCACTCTGATTGCTCTGTTCCTCACTCCCCTCGCCAGGTTAGGCTTGCTTTCCTAAGGCTGGTTTTAGTGCTAGATCTAGAACATAGCGTGGAAACAGATATTAAGGTCCCTGTGGCAGCTATGGGCTGTTGTATGATTTATGGAGACTTCAGAAGATAGGCGATGTGACACTGTCCAGCAGTTCCCATGTGTCCATGTGCAGATCATAGCATTTGGTGTTGCAGCAATTGAAAACATCAGCGATGGTTTTCTGCAGTTCCTTAAATTCCTTGATTTCCAGAACACCAAGGTGAGGAGCTTCCCTGACCTTTTCACAGCCTCAGATTGCAATTTCTTATATTAAATTTTCTCCTGCTTGAAACACAAAATGATCCCTGATCTTGAACCCTCCCTTGACTGATGCTACCTCTTTCTACAAGGCTGTCTCTGGATTATCAGTCACACCCATGGGTCTCAAGGGCCATAAGCATGGGGCAGAACCTGTCCCAGGTGATGGTAAAACAGTTCCTTCAGAAAAAATTGCTCCCAGAAAACACAGAGTTTCTTTGACAAGGTTCATATCTTACTACGGAGACACATGACTCAATGTTTTAGAGAATTATTTCCTTAAGATGCACCATGTCATTGAGAGGTGGCAACATGAGAGTACAAACATGTAGATGAGAAGTTTGAGAAATTTGTGGGTGTCATGGATCCCTTTGAAAGTCTTGGAAAACCTAGTGACTGTCTTCTGTATAGAGTTTTAAAGTGCATAAAATAAAAATATACTTTATTTCAAAAGAAAACAATTACATTTAAATACAGTTCTCAAAACACTAAAAATCAAAAATTCTATAGAAATGTGTGCCTATATATTTTCACAGAATTCAAGAAGCAACAATACTGAACTACATTACACACGTAGTAGCTATCAAAATTTCAAAGTAGTGATGGTTAAGCACAAAACTTTGATACAACTATTCAACAACCATAAGGCAACAGGGTTTATATTATAGTGGGGAGTCACCATTGTGCTTTGTTTTTTTTTAACTCTTGTTTGTAAGGGAAGGAAATGATAAATCTCAATTAGGAGTTGGTACAACCAATGTTATAACATTTTTCTATCCAAACTCATGAACCTAAAGCTAAGAACTCCTTATTTGGATGTGTGGGAGATCCTTTTTCATGTTCCAATGTACTTGAAAAACTTCTGGTGGTTGGAATTGGCTCTAGAACCTGCTACCAAAATGGAGACATGCCTACAATCCACAATCTATAATGTATGTATGCAATATTCTTGGGGAGAGAAAGAATACTCACACACAATGAGTGTATTTCCCACAATTTCTTTAGACAAAGGTCAAAATACTGACCAAAAATCCATTTTCCAATGTCAGCCTTGTCTCAGGTAAGTTAGACATGGAAGGGATGGCACTCTTCACTGAAAGGCGAAACAAAAGTACTTTCTTAATGCATCTTTCCCATCACAAGGAAGGAAGAAAAGAAGAAATGAGCTCCCCTCTTCAGCATGTGTTACAGTCATTATTGAAATCTCACAAAAAAAAAAAAAAAGTTGGAGGGTGAAGAAAACATCAAAAATCTATTCCTTATTCTCTATTTTGAAAGGAAATTACCACACTTGATGCAAATATTAATCCTCACCCCTCCCATCCTTGGAAAAGTGCGAGCATTGTGATAATCCTTAAAAGTAAAGGAAAGAAAATCAGTTTCACTCATATGGTCTGAAAAATATGCTGGAAATCTCATTTCCTTTGAACAACAGAAATTTGCTTGAATATTTAAGCAAGCATTTGTTCTTCAGAAACAAAATGTTCAGCTCTAGTGGTTGCCACAGCAACTGCCTGAGCTAAAAATACAGTATCTGCCATAAGAAGAAAAAGTATGTACCAAGCAGCAAAGGGAAGAGAAAATGGGAGATCTCCCAAAAGAAAATAATTGACAGAAATCAGTCTATAAAGACAAGGAAGAAAACGTATCTCGTGGAAAGTCTTTTCTCAGGAGGCAATGTGCGTGGGTAGAAACCTCCATCTTTTCCATTCCAAAGTATTAATTCTTCTCTTTCCTGCTTTCCTACAACTCTACACACACACACACACACACACACACCACATCACACTACACACATCACATCACATCACATCACATCACACCCACACTGCAAGTGGGCAACTCACTTCTGAGGATTATCCTGGTCCATGGAACAGGTACAGCTAGCAGGGGTGGGCTCTCCACATCTCCAGGTCTAACCCTGTTCTCATTGTTCCTGCCTCTAGTTTGGCCTGGCCTCAGGTTCCTCCACCTATTAAGAGACTAAATGAATAGTTTACCTTGCTAATGCAGTTGTCACTGTCTCACATGTACCCCAACAATTCCTAAGCTTTGGCTAATGCTGCCCCACCAGTTGGAAATACATGCTTTCCTATTTTAGTCTACTCCATTCCTCATCTATATGTGGCTTGCTTTAAAGGACACCTACTTCTTGCAGTTACCCTTGGTCTCAGGTTCCTGCTTTCTCTGAAATATTCCTCTAAAGAGAGCTGACACCATAATTTTTGTTTGTGCATTTCTTTAGTCTATATCCTGGGAGCAATGATTTGCAAGAGCCTCAGCACAGCATCCAAAGCACATTTGTTGATAAAATCTTCCCACTATGGAAAGGGAAGAGGAAGGCTGAATTATGGGGCAGCCTTTGCCCCTTTGGCAAATCTGCAGGTCAAGACATTGGGATTTACCTACAATAGCAACTTCTTGATTAAATACAATTTTAGGGATTAACTCTACCATGAATGCTTCTGCAAAAGAATGCCAAGCCCCTTCAAACCTAAAGAAACTTACTTCCCCCTTCACCATATACTACTTTTGTCTAAGGTACACCATAGTAAAATGAAAACTGATTTAACAATAATACCATATTCCAAATACTCTGGAGTATTTTAAGTCATGATTCTACACTGTCATAGAAAGATTAAGGATTTGGAACCAGAAGAGCAAGTTCTAGTACCCAGCTCCACCTGCCTTCTCAGTGGGCTATGGACAAATTCATGGATATGTATTTCCTCATTTGGAGGAAGAGGTTATACTGCTGTCTTCTCATGGTTATTCTGAGAATCAAATGACTGAAGATGTTAACATGCCTTGAAAAATACAGCCTGGTGTGAAAATTGTAGGTATCATTGTGAGTTAACGCTCTCCAACAAATAAAACCCAAGATGCATTCCTCCTAATCCCTCAAACCTATTTATTCCTGTTTCTTTTAGGTTCATTTTAAGTTTCTGAATTCTCTTAACTCTCCTTAAATTAACAGCTAATTTGCATGACTGACTTCGTCACAGGCACTGTGCCTGGCAACCATGCTTGATATCTTTGCAACTCAACTTTACAGCTGAAGGCCAGGACAAACTAGAGGCAAAAGCAAAGAGAAGATTATTAGCTTTGGGGACAGTGTGGCAGGAACCCAAGGCTTTGTAGCTATACCTGTACTACTTTCCAGGGAGATCTTCAGCACCAATAACAGTATAATATGCAAGATGATGATGTTTTATATTTGCATAGCAGCTCCCTGTACACAAAACATTGCCACATTCACACCCATTCCTCCTGTACTATCAGTCCCTGAACTTTTGGGTTAGGGAGAGTACTACTGTAGGGAGGTTGTGCTAGAATGGGAAGGAGCTGAACATGAAGATCAATGCTATCATCTAGCAGCCCTTCCCACATACCCATTCCCTCTCGGCAGGGGAAGCTAGCAAATTTGTCCCCAGCTGCAGGATAAAATTGCCCCTCAAAGCCTCCCCAAGGACAAAATGTCAGCCTTCCTGCTGAGCCACTGGTGCATGTCACCCATGTCACGCCCATGTTCTCCAATGATGAGTGTTTACAGTTGGCACTGAGGAGTCTGCTGAGAGATGCTGGGTGGAAGGAGATGCTGCTCTGGAATTCGGTCACCTCTTGGGCCTCCTTGCCACATGCGTTGCAAATCAGACTCCTTTGAAAGTTTTTCCAATGCCTCGGACTGCAATGGACTTGTTTGTAAAGTTTTTGTCCCTATTATCCTCTTAGAAAAGGAACCGCACTATGGTTAGCATGTTTGGCTCTTTCTTGTACCTATAGAATGTGCATAATTATGATCAATCAGCAGGCTGAAAGCATTCACGTACGACATCCTACACAAATGGTCTAAAATAGCCTAGGTTCTGGCTCCAAGAGTCTAATTCACACTGAGATCTTGAGGAGAATTTGAATTACATTTCTTTATTTTAAGTTATCTAAGCCATTCCAATCTCAAAATGCCTCAGGAGTATTGGTTGGTCTCAGAAATAAGCCTGAAAAATCCAGGCATAGTAAAAATTTTATTTCCTCATTTATTCTTATAATTGTTTCATAAGCCTTTACTGAGAGCTATCTTGTTCCACAAACAGCCTTCTACTGGTGATAACATAATGTTCAGTTCTAGAGAAAGGGATAGTGAGAACGGGGAAGGGGTGCTACTGTCAGAAATGAGTAATTTAGGAAGTCAGCCAGCATTTTTGTGAGTAAGCCTTTATATTCTGAAGTTGTACAGGCTTGGGTTTGAAACTCAACTTTGTCGTTTTCTAGCTGTACAGTTTTGAGCAAATTGTATAAGCTCTGAGCCTCAAGGTTTTCATCATAAAATGGGAATAATTATGGTGTCCATTCATTGTGTTGTTTTGGGACAGTAAAAGGACCTAAGCACTTATCTTAGTGCCCAGTGCAAAGGAAGGACATAGTAAAATATTGAGGAAAAATAGATATTTATTGGGACCTATTTATTTTTATATTATCTAACCTATTCACTTTTTTTTTTTTTTGCAATAAAACAGGCTTTGGATTAAGCATCAGGCATTAAAATACAAATGACCTCCAGTCCCCATTTCTGAGCAGTTTAGTGCCTAGTGTCGGACTGGGCATGGGATTAATATATGGGATTATTGGTGAAGGTAAAGGCTGGGTTCAGCAAGGGGCAGGGATTGGGGATGAGTGTACATGGAGTTAGGTCATGGAGACCATATAGACTGGGATGAGGAGGCTGGGATCCTTATAACATAAACTCCAGTCTCCTTACATACATCTGAGAAACATGAAAGGTATGAATGCAGATAGATTTGCATTTAAATAGATCCATCTGTCTACAGGCTGGAGGATCAGCTCAGAGGGATACGATGGGAGAACTGAGAGCATACCTTCAAGGACAGCACCGAGACCCACATGGGCTAAATACGGGACCCCCACCACCACCACCATAAGCATATCATATTGAAACTGTCGAAAACCAGAGACTAACAAAATCTTAAAGATAGTCAGAGAATAAATACTTAATACTTTTGAAAAAGCAACAATGAAACTGTCAGCTGATTTACTCACAAGAACAGAAGATGACATCTTTAAGTACTGAAAGAAAATAACTGCTAATCTAGAATTCTGAGCCCGCTAACCACACCCCACACACACAATAAATATCAAAGAAAGACATGTATCTGGATTATACTTCTCATACTTGTAAGTTTTAGATTATTTTTGTCCAGAATATATGCCTAAAAATAAATGATGAAATAAATTCTTTGGGATTAAGAGATATGGTCCCAGGTACATGAATCAGAAATGCAAGGAAAAATGAAGAAAACTACAAAAGAAAGTAAGTGGGTGAATACCGACAATATCAACCAATAAATATGCCATATAGAATTTAAAATACATATATAGCTAAAATTATAACATCAATATCATGAAAGGAGGAAAAGTTAAAGATTAAGCATTAAAAGATGATGAAATATTCTAACATCTTTAGATTTCATGGCAGCCACCAAAATAATATTTTTAAAAGCACAGAAAAGAATATTAAGGAGGGAAAATTATAAATAATAAAAATTGTATATAAGTAAGCATATGGACAAATGTTTATTGTTATATATCATTAAGGAACTGCAAATTAAAACAGTGAAGTACTATTTCACACCTATTAGAATGGCCAAAATGCAACACATTGACAACACCAAATGTTAGTAATAATGTGAAGCAAAAGGAACTGTCCTTCTTTACTGGTAGGAAGGTAAAAATGGTAAAACCACTTTGGAAGACACTTTGACAATTTCTAAAAAAATCAAACATACTCTTACCATATCATTCAACAATAGCACTCTGTTCTAGTTACCCAAATAAAGTGAAATTTTATGCCCACACAAAAACTTGCAAGTATCTAGCTCAGCAGCCTAAGCACTTGCATGGCAAGTGCAAGGTCGTGAGTTCAATCCCCAGTGCCGCAAAAAAAAAAAAAAAAAAAAAAAACTTGCAAGTAGATATTTATAGTAGCTTCTATACATAATCACCAAAATTTAGAAGCAACCAAGATGTCTTTTAGTAGGAGAATGAATAAACAATTGTGATATGTCAAGAAATGCAGTATTAGTCACTGATGTACAGACATAAGCTATCAAGCCATGAAAGGGGGGTTAAGACATTTCACCAAGTGAATGAAGTCAGGTCACAAAGGCTGTGTACTATGTGACTTGAACGGTGACATTCTGGAAAAGACAAATCTATGAAAGTCATAAAATGATCAGTGATTACCAGTGGTTAGGAGGAAGGGAAGAACGAATAGAGCACAGAGGTTTTCAGGACAGATAAACTGCTCTACACGCTACTACCTTGGTGGATACATGTCATTGTGCATTTTTCAAAACTCATAGAACCTCAGAACCAAGAGCAACCCTCAATGTAAACTGTGGAGTGGTAATATGTCAATGTAGGTGCATCAATTGTAGCAAATATAACACTCTAATATAGGATTTTCACAGTGGAGGAAGGTAAGCTTCTGTAGGGATGAGAAGACATGGGAGCTCTGTACTTTCACTCAATTTTACTGTAAGCAGAAAAGTGCTGTAAGAATTAAAGTTTACTAATTAAAAAAAGAAATAGTCTTATATAAAGTCTTCAAAAGAATAAAAAAAGAGCAACACTTCTCAAATCTTTCATTTTCCCAATATATTCCTGACACTTGGACCTGACAAGTATATCACAAGAAAGAAAACTTGTAAGTCTATCCTGAATTTAGATACAATATTTTATACCCAAGTTATAGTTAATCCTGGAAAGCAAAGTTGGCTTGCTAGTTAGAAATCAACCAATTTGGTTCCCAATATGAATAGAAAAAACAGAAAATATTAAAATTTTCACAATAGATGCAGAAGTATTATTTAAAAAAATTTACTAACTCAGAACTTTCTTAGTCTATTAAAAGCATCTATTAAAAATTTAAAAATATGATACTTGCAAGGCACTGAAACTCTTAAGGAGCTTGAAATCACCATCTCAATATTGTGTTTGATACTTTCTTAAGGACAGTAACACAAGAGAAAGAAATAAAGGAAAAAGACTTACAAAGAAAGAGGTAAAGCTATTGCTTTTCAAACACAACAGAATCATGTACATAGAAAATTTAAAAGAATCTCCAAAGAAGTTAAAAATTAACTTAGCATTTACTAAATAAAAAATTAACATATCAAAATACATTTCATATCTATAGTGTATACTATTAGAATCCAAAATTTACAAAATAGCAACAATCAGCAGTAACCTTAGATTAAATTCATGTTGTTAAGAACAATAAAAGAAGACTGGCATACAAAGGGATATATCATATTCATAGATTAGAAAATGCAACATCATAAAGATGTACATTTTCCCCCAAACCAAACTATATAGATTTAGTACAATCTCAACTAAAATTAAAATTTTAACAGTGAGCCTATGTGTGTGTAAACTGACAAGCTGATTTTACAATCTATGTGGACCTTCAAAGGGCCTCGAATAACCAAAATAAACATAAAGAAAAACAAAGTTGCACTGTTATGCCACCCCAAACTGAGACATTGGAAATATAATTCTAATTCTTACAGTTTATTGTATGGTAGTGATCTTAAAAGTTTGAAAGTAAAGATCCAGAAGAATAAAGATTAAGAAAAGATAGCTGGCTTTAGCAATTTTAAGTCAAGAGTTACCTGTAAGAGAACCAAGTCCAGGAGGGGAAAATGTAATCAGATTGCTGGAGACTAAAGTATTAATTTGTGGTAAAATATACAAAGCAGTTTTTTTAAAAACAAGATGGAAAAAGAGGAAGATGGAATATCTTTCTAAGAGGCAGTAGGATCAGGAGAAGGCTTTGATATTTTAGAAGAAAACATCGTGAATCAGAATTTTAGGTAGAGTCATTCAAGGTCAAACATGAGGAATGAAAAAAATAGGAATAGATTGGACAAAACTAAAAGGACATGAGATTAACTGTAAATGCCTAAGAAAATGGAGGAATTTTTCATCCTTTTCAATGGTGGAAAGGAGTAGAGAAAGGTAAGCAGATAAAGAGACACTGTGAATTCCAAAGCAAGATGAGATCTTCATATTAGATAGCCTGAACAAATAGATAAACGTAAAAGGGCTGTAATAGTTTCTCAGTGAATATACATTGAAATAATGAGTGAGTCACTAGAATTACTATGTATGAATTAATTAACAGCTCTCCACAAAATAAGGAGGCAATGGTGGGTGAAAGAGACAAAGAGACACCACACAAAGAAACCAAAACTCTCCGGGTACAGCTAAGTGTCGGCTGGAGATAAATGGAAGAATTGTTCATTGTCTGGGGACCTGGCTGAGGGTGCAAAGCAAGAATATTTAGAACTGCTTAACTTTGTATTTTTGTGCTTTATTTTGAACAACACACTAGTTTAGGAATAGAAGTGCAACACATAAAGAGGGATATTGTTTAACCAGATGTGGGGCTCTTCAAGGAAGAACAGGTAGAAAAATGGGGTGTGAAATCCTTGAGTGTCAGGAAAGGAACTAGTTGACATGAATGATCATTTGGCCCAAGCTAAGCACTGGGGAGAGAAGAGAGAGGGTTGGGAGGTAGGGAAGGAGGAAGGGAAAGAGGGAAAGAGAGAGAGATGGAGCCTGAAGTTGTGCTGAAGGCAACAACTAGTGAGTGTAAAAGCGAAGGCATTAGATAAAATAATTTTGGTTGAGGTGGAGAATTGCAGTTTGAAGTTGTGAGCTGCAGTGGAAAGCCGTAATCCCTATGTTCTGCTGTGGTGCGTGACTGCGAGCTGCGAGAACATCACACAAAAGTATGTTGAAGTGGGGATCTGTGACATTAATGTCAGATACGCAAGAAGAGAAGGATTTAAAAATACCAAGCTGCCCAAATTGAGACAGCAGAGACTACTTTCATGAGGTGCCTTCTATAGAGTTCCACAGAAAGGGGGGCAAGAAAGTCTAATGATATTTAGGGGTTCGGAGATTTGGGTAGAGATGAACTATAAAGGACAGGCATGAAAGTTACATAGACTTTTATTTTTAGGGTGATAAGGAGTTCTGCCTGTGAACACTAAGATCTACTCCTTTTCCTCCTGGGCATACTCTAACCCACACTCCCAGCTTCCCTTGCCCTTAGGAATGGCCATCTGACTGCACTGTGGCCACAGGAATGCGGAGACATGATGCAGACTGTTTTCAAAATGGACCTATAAAAACTCCTCCATGGTGTTCCATTTCCTTTCTTCATTCAATGGCCCAAATTGAAATCCCAGAGGGTTCTGCTCCAGGACCCTAGGAAGGAGGCTGGCAAACTTTTTCTTAAGAGATACAATACTAAATATTCTAAATTTTGTGGGACAAAAAGAAAAATCCAGATAGTTGTGTATGTACTTTCTTTTTAAAACTTTATAGAGTGTATGACTTTTATAGAATAATGGGGTTTCATTTTGGCATGTTTTTAAATGCATATAACATACTTTGATTATCCTTACTGTCTTGGTTACTTTTTTCCGTTGCTGAGACAAACACCTGACACCAAAGTGAAGCAAGGAAAGGTTTATTTAGCTCGCAGTTTCTGGAGATTTCAGTCCATAATCAGCTGGGTCCAAGGCAGGGTGGCAAGGCACAGGGACAGCACTTCAAGGCAGCAGCCAGAGCAAAAGAGCAGACAAGCCTCTTTTCTACCCTTAAATTGTACACAGGCCAGCTGCCCCCACCTTCAGGGTGGGTATAACACAAAATCTCCTTGCCCTCCTTTGCACAGGATGAGGATATTTGCAAAGTAAGAACCCTGGCTCCCTGCTGAGTCTCTCAATTAAACTTCTAAACTTCTCAAGTTGACAAAATGTATTAACCATAAGAATCCACCCCTTGTCAACTTGGCAACCAGACATATTTCTTTAAATCAGCCTGCAGATACCAAGACATGCTAATTCTTACCATTTTGCAACTTGAACATTATAACAAACTTTAATAATCCTTAAGAACCAGCAGTAAGTCAATCAACATTACATTACATTAGAAACATAACATTTTGTCCTTGGACACCCAAAGACTCACAAACATCCCTCTGTGCAAAAGGCATTGAGTCCATCTGCAAGAGTTGCCAAAGTCCTAGCAGTTTCAACATTGAAACAGTTTCAGCATTGCTGAAAAGTCCAAGTCCCAAGTCTCTGAAATGTAAAGCAAACTCTTAGCTGCACAAATGAAAACAAAGTTAAACACTTCTAACATGCAAGGGCACAAGACAAACATTTTCATTCCAAAAGTTACAAACAGGAGGGTACAAAGCATTGGGAGCAAAACAAGCCCAAAATCCAGCAGGGTAAATGTTAAATCTTATAGTTGCTTGTCCAGCATCGGAAGCAATCTGTGGCAAATTGTGAGCTCCAAAGGGCTTGTGCTGTTCCACCCCTATGGCACTTCTAGTGGTCACCAATCCCATGGCATCTCTCTTGTGCTGGTTTTGCTCCCCCATTGCAGGTTTCCTTAGGTGTCCCATGTTCCTGGCTTTTCCAAACTTTTGGGGTCTCCAGTGCACCTTTGGCTTCACACTCACAGTTTCACACATTGTCCACTCAAGGGCACACTGCCTGGCCTCCCAAGGCCTCTGAAATCGGGGTGGAAGCCTTCTCAACCTCAGAGCTTGTGTATTCTGTGTGCACCTAAAACCATCACTACGTGGATGATGCCGAGGTCTGCTGCTAGCTGGAGCAGTAACCAGACTTTTCTCTCTCTTGGCTGTATGGGTCGAGTGCCTGGATCACTAGGCACTCTGAACCTGATTGTGAGGAACACATTCTTTGTGCCACCACCATTCTGGAACCTCTTGAGGTCTCTGGTGCCATTCTGGAACATGGTGCTCTGAGGCTTTCTCCTGAAAGCAAAGTCTTTCACCTTTGCAGTTTGGAAGCTGCAAAGGTTCAAGACTTGCTGCTTTTTGCACTGCCTTCAGGCCATCTTTTCTATTTCTCTGTTCCTCAGCAATTGAGCTCTCAACTTTATCTTTACAGTCCATAGCTTTATTGGAGCATCCCTTCTGGTCAAATTCAGGTTTCAAATCTGGCTAAAAGCTCCCAACAATAGCCATGCCACGGCCTCAACATTAGACTGCCTTGATATTTCTTTTGCCAGATTAATCAGTCCACCATCCTTAACCTTAGTCTCAGGCAAAGTCTCTGGACATGAACAAAATGCAGACAAATTTTCTGCCAAGCCTTAACATATATCAACTGGAGTCCAGCACCCAATGCAGTCCTTCTTCCCAGCAGAAACCTCCTGAGCCTGGTCTTTACCAGCAGGCTCTCTGTCAGCTTTCTGGTCACCTGAGCTCTGACCAGAATCTCCCCTACAGAACAGCCTAAGCTGTTCCAGCTCTGCATTCAGGCAACAGCTCTGAACCTTTTCAAACTCTTCCCACAAGCCATTTCCAAAGGCTCTTGAACCACATGGTCAGGTACAGTCACAGCAACTGCCCCACTCCCAGTACCAAATTCTGTCTTGGTTACTTTTTTCCGTTGCTGAGACAAACACCTGACACCAAAGTGAAGCAAGGAAAGATTTGTTTAGCTTGCAGTTTCTGGAGATTTCGGTCCATAATCAACTGGGTCCAAGGCAGGGTGGCACGGCACAGGGACAGCACTTCAAGGCAGCAGCCAGAGCAAAAGAGCAAACAAGCCTCTTTTCTACCCTTAAATTGTACACAGGCCACCCCCCAACACACACCTTTACGGTGAGTATAACACAAAATCTCCTTGCCTTCCTTTGCACAAGATGAGGATATTTACAAAGTAAGAACCCTGGCTCCCTGCTGAGTCTCTCAACTAAACTTCTAAACTTCTCAAGTTGACACAATGTGTTAACCATAAGACTTACCCTATCCATTACCTCCTTCCTCTCCCACCCATCTCATTCCACTTCTGTAATGTAACCATTTAAACAGATACAAAACCTTCTTTTAGCTCATGGGCCATATAATGGGCTGATTTGTCCCACAAGCCATCATTTGCTGCCCCTTGCTTAAAGTGACCAAGGAGACCCAAGCTGGGAAGGGCCCAACTCTCCAAATGACTGTGTGGAGCAGATATTTTCCTTTACCCATTGTTGATTGGATTTTAAGGAGGTTAGAAATGAATATAGGTTTTTGCTAAAGCCCTAAAATTCAGGTACTGGTCATTATAGCAGCCTGACTAGGGGACATGAGAGATATTTGGAAGAAAAAGGTAATATGGTTTAGCATTTATTGAGCATTCACTGTATTTTATTCCTTATGCTATGTGTTTTATATGCATTATCACATTTGATTTTCACAAAGATAAATAATATGTATCATCATCATCATTATTGTTATTATTATCACTGTTATATGTATTTTACAGATAAAAAAATAGGAGTTAAGGGAATTTCCAAGTCAAAGAGATAAAAGTTGGTGAACTTGGTCTCAAACCCAAATTGTTTTGGCTCCAAAGCTGTTCTCATTAAGAAACATACCAAGTTACCTCTTGGAAATGAAACGAGTTGTGGCAGAATGTGCTTTGTATTGCCAAACTCTGTTTACTTAAATACCCAGTCATTCCTAATGTATAAGTTGTCCAGTTCCAAGAGCATTTAAGTAAGTTTTGATTATTTAGGAAAATGTAAGCAACCTAACCCAAAATTTCAATTAGGAAACTAATATATGGGTTATAAGCCCTGGAAAAAATTCTTCCCAGAAGCTAGTTATTGCTAAAGTAAGTAAATCTTTGAGCAGTAAAATCCCATGAACTACAGTCTGACAAGCTTTTTACAGATGCTAGTCTGTCATTCTTCCCACAGCTATTTGCATATTTGGTTTTGAAACCCAAAGCAAAATATTCTCAGGTGAGCAAGAGATTTCCAACATGTATCACACTATTCAAAGTAGGTCTTCCTGATAGATGATAACCCATTTCTACCAATGCCACAAAGGTACAAATGTGCCCTTCCATGGGTTATCTGAACAGGGCAAATTGCATGTTTTGAGTGACCATGGGAGATGACCACTGTATTATCAGGGACTGTACAATAATTGACATTCATAATAAAGCTTGACCAACAGAAGAAAGTAAAAGCATCTAACTCTAGTTAAGAAAATCAGATTTTATCAAATATACTATCAAATGTTATCAATTTAAGGCTAATTACTTTAAAAAATAAAGGTACCAATTGCCTGAAAAATTCATGTACGGGATACGTTTTAATCCCTAAATGCATGACAAATAAGAAGTTGTCATGAAGGTTAGATATTTATTTGCTGGCAAACTGTATTTAATGTGACTCCTGCTAATGTATGATAGGTTGTTCTCATTGCCTTAAAAATAATGAAAACAGGTAAAATTTGAAAGGGAGAGAATGGTAGAAAACCAAATCATACTTTTATACTCTTTAGTAGTAAATAAATTTCTCATCATCATCAATTCTGATTATTAAATTTTCCATAATAACGTTATATTTCAGTTGTCCAGATACCTTAAGTAAAAGTAATATTTGAAAGGTTCTCATGAGAAAGATTTTCAGGCTTGCACATACTAGATAATTGGTCTGTGTGATACAACGAAAAAGATCAAAGACATGCAATTCACGTGATCTCACATAAGGTGGTAGTTTTATGTTCCTCTGTTAAATGCTCAAACGTTTGGGACATAGGCACATTTATCAGCCACCACACTGTTCCTTGGTTGATAGCTACAACCTAATGAGGAAGACAGAGAATGGGCTAACGCATTTGCCTTTAAGAGAAAGAGTTTGGAAAAATTGGTATTATTTTGAACACTGTATTATTGTATACCATAAAGTAGTAAAATGAAGCAAGGTAGTGTAAAGCAAAGATGAGAAAACCCCACTGAAGTGACTGCTCCTGTTCTCCCTGTTTCTTTGACTAGAAGATGCAAGAACTCCGAGGTTCCTTCCACCTCTGACTGCTAAGAATTCTCTGTTGCTGCCAAACATCACTGTAATCTTGGTAACTCAAGGAGCAGCTCTGGCTTAACTGATTGTGTAGAAAACTGTGATTTCCACAATAAGTCCAATATCCTTTCATTTATTTTGAGATCTCAGATTTCTACTCAGTTCCTCTCAATTAAGTCATGAAAGTCTTAAATATTGCCTAATGTTCTACTTATACAGGTGAGGAGTCTGAGACTTGGAGAGTTACCCAAGGCTACACATTGTGGTGCAGTAAGAACTAGGACCCAAGTTTCTCAACTGCTAATCCTCTATTGTATGATGCTGCTTCTTTGCTATGAGCTTGAGACAATGTCTAGATTAAAACTAGAGGAAATATCAAATGTCCACAAGCTTCCAGAATCAGTATCAGGAGGAAGGAAGCCAATTTATTTATGACTCAGTAGAGGTTCTTTGAAAAAAATTAATAAAACATTGTTGAAGAAGCTAAGTGTCCCAAGGGCTAAGAATTTGGCCTCCTTTATCAACAATGAACTCAGTGAAAAGACACTAAGACTGATGTGTAAATGTATTTTTGTTGAAGTTTTTCCATTGAGATTAGGAGAGGACAAACTGATTTAGATAAAACAAGAACTGACCTTGGTTGACCCAAAACTTTTGCCCAAAGCACAAAGCAAAGCCTCGATCAAACTCTAGTCACAGAAAAAGTTCAGAGGAAGGTCAGTATGGGGAGGGTGGGTAAGGATGGGGCTGAGAAATGAAAACATTTGTATGATTCTCCTCTTCCTGAGCAAAAGTAGCTCTGCCAAATTGTCATAAGAAAGGCTGTTTATACAGACATCCCAGTTCAGCTAAAGTAAAAAGTGAGAGTCAATTCAACGTTGTTTTTTTTTAAAAACATAGTTCTCGAAGAAAGAATAGTTTACTGAAGCTTCCAATTTACAGGCTCCTTAGATAATGAATAGGATGATAATCTTGCTATCCTGGGAGAATACACACTGAGAGAAAATGTTGCCTCTCTTTCCCAGGGAGGGAAAGTCTGAAAAATTAGTGTTCAGGACTTTAAAAAAAGATCACTCAAAGTCAAAGACAGGGGTTGGGTAGACCAGGCCTCTTAGGTCTGCCGATATGTAGGCTAAAAGTAGATCCACACCTACAAAGCCTTGGTGAGAAAACCAACTGGACCCCCAAACTGGAACAGACCTTGGTGTTCCTTGAAAGAAATTCAAGAAGCCTTAAAATCTGCCCATGAGCATGAAAACTTTACAAAAAAGGCTCTGAAAAAAAATTTTTTTTTAAAGTTTATGCCATGAAATTCTTACGTTCTGCCCCAATCCTTACTTGAAGGTGGCCTCAGGAAGAGAAGGCTGGGTTAAATGGATGGAATCATTGATTTAGCGTGGCATATACTGTATTTCACAAGTAAATCTGGTTTCTATTTTAAGGACAAAAAAGTGATTTGGGCAGCAGTCACCAAACTTTGACTTTCATTAATCCATGTATAATACAATTTGCATAACCCCAACCTGCTTGGGTACATGAAAATGAAGCTCCAGCCAGAGCAAAGGAAAACAGGAAACAGATGCATGTGACATAAAATCCTCCCTACCCACTGTGCTGGGTAGTCTTTGTGGCTATGACTTACATCTTGGGAGATGAAATGTAGACATTTAAAGTTCCAATGAGGGAGGAAAGGAAATAGGCAATGTGGGCCTCTGAAATAATATTTCCCACTTTCCCAGTACCACTAACTGTATGAACAATTATGTTTGTTATATAACAATGATATCAATGGCTTATAGGGTGTGTAAGAGGCTTGCTTTATAGAAAGCCATAGAGAAAAGTTAATTAAGTCATAGATATACGTTGAGCACCAGTTTTATGCCAGAAATTATGCATCACAGCTAAAACAGTGACTAATATTTGGCTTTGCTTCTGAGAAATTTATAGTCCGATGGTAGAGGAGTATAAATGGTGGTGGCACCAGAACTTCAAGAGTTGCAGACTTGACCTCTGCATAAATGCAGAGCCTTCACCCATTCTGTGAACCTCACTCCTCCAGCCTCATGGAGAAAGGGGAACTAATGGACAAGTCCAAGATCAAGGCCCTGGAATGGTGTCTAACGAGGCTGCTTTGCTTCCAAGATGGCGCCTTGTTGCCACATTCTCTGGCTGGCACAAAGGTCACTCTCATGCGGTATAAGGCCAAGAATCCAGCCCCTTCAGTCTTCTGTCTACCACCCAAAGTTCACACCTCATAGCGCTGTTGCACTGAGGAGTTTTGTTTTTCCCCTCCATAAATTTTGGAGGGGAAAAATAAAAGCAAAGCATGGCAACAGGCTCTGGGCAAGTGAAGTGGGATGAAGGGCTGAACTTCTTTTGAGTTTTCTGTATTTGTGATCCCACTGAATCATACTGAGTCTCAGTGGTAGATATGATTACATCAATTTTATTGAGTTTCTAAGAGTACAAATTATTTTCATAAGTCATCATAATTTTAATAATAATAATATTTATTGTTTTCAACAATACAACCTTGAATGTACTGGTTCTTTTAACCCTATCAAGTAGATAACACTATACGGCTCATTTTGCAGATTAAAAAAAAATAAGGTATTGGGATCCAGGGGGATGAGCAAAGTGAGTTCCTAAAGTTACAGAGCTGATAATTTCTGTATTTGGACTTTAAACCCAGTTGCCTAGTTTACAAACCTCTTACCAGTCATTGACAAACCTGAGAAACCAACCTTTGTCTGACTAAAACCTGGTTTGGCCGGGCGTGGTG
>RJWT010018836.1:0-18674 GCA_004365215.1 Cuniculus paca
CAGCTTTTCTGGTCTTAAGCCCCTGACCCAAATTTTTTACGTGACATGTAGTCTTGACTTTCCTATTACTTGGCAACTGGAGGCCAAGGGAAAGAACTCCAAGGGATAAACGCAATCCCCTGAAAGAACTAGTCACAGGCTGAAGTGGCTTTGACTCTCAATCCCACATCTCCCCAGTCTAAGAGACTGCTCTGTGGTACAGCTTGGGGGCAGGGACAACAGGTAGGGCAGGCCTTTCTGCAGACAGGGAATTCTGGAGGGAGGGAACATAACTATAAAAAATTATGGAAGAAAAGTATATGCCAAAGGAACCATCCAAAATATGGCTAGCGAAGAACTTTTAATTTGCGTATCTGTGCTGGACACTTCACCCTACTAAATATAGGATTAGAACACAACCCCTTCTCTTATGCATTTTATAATCTCTTCAATCCTTTCTCTTATGCAATTGTAACTTTTTTCAGTACTGGGGACTGAACTCGGGAACTTGGACAGGATAGGCAAGACAGGTACCACTGAGCTACATCCCTAGCCTGTATTTTATGACTCTTGTAAAACAGTGCATACATAAAGGGACAATAAAATTGTGTCCTGTACTATGAGTGCCATAAAATTGCCTTTGTGAAATGTGGTTCACATTCTGTAAATTCTTGTTGTATTAAATAGAATTAAGTAAGAGTTTGGGGAAAGGAAAAGCCCTGGTACCTCAATATTTCTCTAGAGAATATTGCTTGGAGTTGATCATTAACTTTTAGACTAATTTCGTGTAGCATAGAGTAAATACCAACTAAATATTGATGATTGCAAAGATCTGAACCCTCTGCAAATTGTTGTGCAGCCCTTGGAGCTGAAGACTAATTTTGTCATCAAGTAACATATGCGTTAGTGTATTTCTATTGATGAATTATTAATTTTATTTTCTGAGTTTTATTATTAAACAATGATAACATAACAAAAAAGTCACAAAAATATTCATTTTTAATGCTGAGTATTTATAAAAAAGCATCAAAATTTTCAACATCGACTGGTTTTTGATGTACAAAGTCTAAAAAGGAACATCAGAAATAAATTTCCATGTAACTGCAATGAAAACACCAATAGTGCTTTACTAAAACAATGATCCTTACTTCAACTATCACACCTAAGAAAGTCTGCACGCATGACAACAAATTCCATACACATGTGTCACTTACACTGTAAGTACATGTCTTTCACTTTCCTGGCCTTTTTGTTGGACATACTTGACATCTCAGTGGTCTTTCTGTCTAGTCAGGAGGTTCTTATGATACTATACAGTGTGTAGTTAAGAGAAACATAAAATATCAATAAAATAAATTATTAAATTCTTAATATATATTGTGCATTTAAAATGGACAACATTTTCACATCAGTTGTGTACTCGTTTAGGAAACCTAAAAGATAACATCAGAAATAAATTCCTCTATAAACTATGATGAAAATACCAATAGAACTCTACTGCAAAAATAAGCTTTACTTCAACTGTCATGCCCAAGGCAGTCTTCATATATGATAACTACATGTTACACACATGTCTCACACTAACAGCATGTATGCTTAACTTTCCTTCCCTATGTGGCAGTCTTGTCACTTCTTTTCCTGTTTTGTCAGGAGCTTCCCTACTACATTGCACAGCACGCACTTAGCAGGGAAATAAGATGTCAACAAAATGCAATATTCATTAGAATAGACATCAGCATTTTCACATCAGCTGTTTACATGCTTACAAAACCTAAAAGATAACACCAAAAATAAAAACCTATGTGAGCTACAATGTAAACACAAACAAAAGTATACCACAGAAATAAACTTTGCTTCAACCGTCATACTCAAGGCAGTCTTCACACATGACAACTGCATGTTCCATACACAAGTATTGCTTACACTGATAGCACATACGTTTTATTTTCCTAACTTTCTTGTAGAGCACAGTTGACATCGTCTGTGTCTCCCTGTTCTTGTAGTAGGTCTTTGTGATGCTACACCTGCCTGTTCACCTAGTAGCTCACCAGTATCCTCCACAATTTTTTTGCATAGTTCCCTGGGAAGAAGCATTTTGTTTTTCCTTTCCTGTAAAGGATCTCTTAGGAGCTGCAGTCCCAATCCTCTAAGAAAATTTCTCCATGATGGTTTGTACTTATTATTTTCTTTGTAAACTATTAAACTACTTAGGCCACACATTTTTAGGATCGAGTAAAACACATCCATTGGCCAATGCTTTGTGTTTTAAGGGACATCATAGTTTCTGCTTAACTCATCCACAACATCTACTCCACATTCAGTTTATGGTTGAAAGTTTGTATCTCAGGCTTCCATTCTGTCAAGGTTTCCTTATCAATATTTTTGTGATGGTGAGCTCATAACATAAGCAGTACCAGTCTACTTTTCTTTACCATATGTGAGGCCAATGTTGTACATTTCTGAAATGCAAAGATTGTACTATGCAATTCTCTGTTTTTAAGTTGCAACATTTCATTTGGAATTTCCACTTGGTTCCTGTGCTGGTCAACTTGTGCTCTGGTAGCAAATATAACATCAATTAGAAACTGGTAAATCAATTGTCGAATGTCACATTCCAATTAGTTTGTGAGATAGGAGCAAGTCTGTTCACGTCATTTGGTTTATTACTATATGAATAAGGACCTGATGATTAGTTCTAGGATAAATGTCTAACTTGAAAGCATAAAAAGTCTTTGCATCTGCAAGGGCATAAATTTTCATGCCGTATTTTGATCCATCACTTTACCATAATTCTTTTACATTCCTGCGATTACCATGAGAAATATGTGCTAAATACAGCAGACCCATTAATTCTTTCAGTTCAGCTAGCGAGGTATCATAATAAATACATTTCTGAATATGGTTATTGGTGCATACAGAACATTTTACTTGCATTTCAGCTTTTGCCTGTTTCACAGCATCTTGTAGCAGTTGATCTGTTACAGTGTCCAACATTGAATGGCAGTGCTGACATTCTGTACAATGTGTTTCATTCCTATCAAGGCCTTCACAGTGTTTTTGGACCTACTTCTGACATTGCATTGTTCCATCTGGTTGCATAACCTTTTTGCAACATTTCAGCTAGTCAAATATGTACTCACATTGCTTTTTTTCTTTTCATCATCTGAATCAAGGAAGTCTCCATTCTCTGTGTCTGTATTAATTGATTCTTGCTCCATTTCACTATCACAGGAACTTTGGTTCATATGACCAATGTCATAGCCATCATCATCATCATTATCATCATCATCATCATCTAACCAAACTACTCTTCTGTTATGAAAGCTCGTATTTTACCATACTGGGTCATCTTAATTATCCAGACACAAGTAATCCAATGACTCACTTTTGACCTCCTCCAAAACTTGCAAATCTGGTTTTTCATGTGCCATTGTACTGAATTGGGCTACTTCTACTAGAAAAATTGAAAGAAAACTGTTTTTTAACAAATCCCGGAGTGGTATGGGTGTATTGGACCCTCTGCAATGCTTGGATAAATAGAAGCAAAACCAGTTAGCTGGCGCATAAAACTGGGTCCAAATATCTTTTGACACTTTTGCACACATGCACACTCCTTGCTGTTCACCATACCATGTGGTTAATCATGTAATTGCTTCCTGTACCCCCCAGGGAAAGGTATTGAGATGTACAGCCAGCTAGTACAATGCTAAAGTACAAATTTACAGTAGAAAAGTAAGGGATCAGTCTGTTGGACTCAGACTTGGGCCCTGAGAGATGGTACTGCTCCTCCAAAGTACCGTGCTTGCTCCTGCCTCAGCATCTTTGCATCTGCTGCTGCTTCTGTCTGGCAACTTCTTTCCTCACATCTGTGTATTTGGCTTTTTGACTTTATGCAGTTCTGTGGTAAAATGGCACTTTCTCACAAAGGATTTCCTTGATTTACTTACATGAATGTGACTCTGTTCCCAGCCCCGACCTGCCATTACCCACTCATTCTCCTTCCTTTCTCTGTGCTCTAAATTTCTCAGTAGCGGTGTCATCACTTTGTACATCACATGCTTATGTATTTGACTTCTGTCTTCCTCCACTAGAACATGAGAAGCAGATGATTAGAGATGCATCTTGCATTTTTTTTCTTTTTTCTTTTTTTTTTTTTTTTTTGCAGCACTGGGGATTGAACTCATGACCTCGTGCTTGCCAGATGGGCACTTAAGCCACTGAACTAAATCCCTGGTCCTTAACATGTTGTATTCTTTGCTTATGTGTAAATTGTGCCTGAAGTAGTGTTTGGCATACAGTAAATGGTTTTAAATGAATAAAGAATGAAATAAGTGCTTGTTTCTTCATATAATTTTTCTGTTTTCAAAAATATTTTTACTGTTTTAGAACAAGTGAAAATAATATTTTTTTCTTGAAAGTAATGGGAAAGATATCAGTGGTGACTTTTATTCTACATTGTTACCATTTTTTCATATGTAAAACTGTCACCCCCTTTAAGTACCTGCAAAAATAAGTTCTTCACTCCCATCTGGGCATGATTCTCTTGCAGCTTGCAGACCTTCAGTACCAGGGATGGTGAGTTTTTCTCACAAGAATCCCCTAAAAAAGACCCTCACTTTTATATAAACAGCTGGAGAAAGCACATGGAAGAATACAGAAACATTACACAAAAATATTTTACCTACAGAAATATACTTTCAACTGTCTTCATTTCTCATGCTATTATTAAAAATATCTCTGCTTGGATGGAACTTCCGTGTTTCCATGCTGACTCCGCTGCTGCTCCTGTGAACTTTTAGATTCCGTGTTTGGCTGCATTTTGCTTTTCTTGGAACTCGGTGTCATGCAACATACTGTTCGCTGAAGGCCATGATGTAGAAATTTATTATTAAAAATAAAAGGGAGAGAGGGAAGAATTTATTCCATAAGGATAAAAAAGACTTAGTGTCAAGAATCTAGGATTTTCAAAGTGGTTTATATAACAGGTTGCGTTTCTTTTCAAAGCAGTGTGGGTTGTTTGCCAGGAAGAAAATTAAGGATTTTTATTTTGCCTATCTTGAGTTCATGAGAGCTGAGAAAGGAAGAAGGATACTTTTTTAGGGGATTTCTGCATCAGATGGAAAGATTTTGCTTGCTGTGTGTAGGCATAACCTTGGTGACCTATATATCCCCAGACCTTCTGGCAAGATGGTTATTAAAATGTCATTCCTCCAAGGAGTAATCACAGTTAAATAGCTAAGAGGCTAGTTTTTTTTATAGATGGTGAGAGACATTTTTTTTTCATGCTGTATAATATAGCCATACACTCTGCTCACCTAGAATATGTTTTCGTTTCCTACATTTTTCTTCTTTTCCAGTGTCAATCTCTCTGTGTATTTTATTTCTAACATCCTTATATGCCTAATCATGAAATCATAAGCATTCTTCCTACAAAAAGTATATCATGGCATACACAGAAAACTTTCTGACCCTTTTCCCAAAGTTGCTTAGGTATCCTGCTGTTATTCATTTATCTTGAAGGTTTAGTCCACGTGGATTAAATTACAAAAGGAAAAAAAAATCCACAGATGCTACTTCTGTTTCTCATTGTTTCTAATCCATTAATGTCTTTTATCTAATTCCATGATCTAGTCAAAAGGCTGTGTTGGTCATCTGCAATTTAATACTAATCCTATGTCTTTGATTGAAAAGATGTTTTCACTTTTTCATTGATACAACTTCAGTTGGCACTTAATCCTGAAACCTGTTGACTGCATTGTGCGTGCTGTCTTTTCTGTTCCTTGTAATTGACTAATATATGTGATTTGCTGTAGTTACTAGTCAGATAGTGCCGATAGGGAATCATCTATGTAAAACATTTTATGAAACAGCCCTGTGGTTCTGCTTACACAGGAATACTTACACTGACCAAATGCTCCATTTAAATAGCCTATAATGTGAAGTCAATTTATCACACACTGGATGGGAATAACTCTTTCTGATGCGTAACACATTTGTTATGCTTCCCCCTATAAGTCAAATTTAGACAGTGCTTTTTGCTTGTTTGTTTGTTTTGTGGTAGCAAAGGGAATCAAACTAGGGGAACTTTATTACTGAGCTATGTTCCTAATCCAATTATATTTTTTCATAATTTTGAGACAAGGTCTTCTTAACTTGCTAAGTTACTTGGGATGTGCTGGAACTTGGGACCTTCTTGCCTCAGCCTCCCCATGTACTGGAATTACAGGAGTATGTGCATGTGTGTGTGTGTGTGTGTGTGTGTTCCCACACTCAGATAAAAATTACCATCTTTAAGATATTTAGTGGTAGAGTGCACAGTGTATTACATGCTTTTCTTACTTAGTTCTGGTTCTGAAAAACATTGCCTTCTGGACCATGTCATCATCAAATACTTCCTCTTAATTTATTGTGGGTTACAATTTATGTTGTGAAATGTATTTATCTTTTTATACTATGTTACCCATGCACAGTAGACTTTATTAAATTATTCTAATTCTTATAGTTTAAACTCATTAGTGAGGAGAATAACAGTAATAGTAGTCAACTTTTATCTTCTTTCCAGAAGATTCTAGAAAATCATTTCACTAGCAGCCTAATGCTTAAGTTTATTATCCCTTTAAATTTTCCCAAGCAACCATTTAATCATTAATATTAGGTATTCATAATGCTTCAATAAGCCAAATGGTTGAAATTGTCAAGAATTGCTTTGATAGTGCTAGTGGACAGCTAATTGAATGTTTTTAATTTGTTTCTAAATCATACTACTTATTTCAATAATTGATTAGTAATTGTGAACTGTATTATAGTCACCTTTAAATTAGTTTAATGAGTATCTGCTTCGGAGCTAATACTAATAAATCAAAATTTTTTAAAAAAATTAAAGCATTAAAGAAATACCAACTATATTAGCATTTGGTTTTACACAATGATTATCTGGGAAAATTTTCCCAGGATTGTTTGCTAATTAAATTATAATTCCAAAGTTTAAAATGATTGACTCTGTGTTACTAACAGTGAATTGCTAGCTGGGTGTGGTGGCATATGTTTATAATCTCAACACTTGGGAGGCAGAGGCAGGAGGATTGCCATGAGTTTGAGGCCAGGCTGGGATATGTAGTGAGCTCAAGACCAGCCTGGATACATCATAAAACAATGTCTCAAAAAAAAAAAAAGTATACTTTTACTTATCTTCCATTAGTGCCTCTCACGCAATTTTTTATAAAGGCCTTGAGACACCAAATTTTATTTTGACCTTAAGAAAAGTTTAATTTTAGGAAAAGCTTAAGTTGGACAGTTTGTTCATAGGGAAGTTAAACCATGTTTAAAGTTGTTTTGTTTTGATTGACGCTATTCTGTTTTATTTTGTTTGGTTTTATTCTCTTAAAAAAAGAATCTGGCAATAAAACCAGCTTTTATTCTTAAATAATTGTGTATAAGAACAACATAAAATCTTGATGCCGACGAGGCAAGCGTGACCTAATCGTCAATGCACTTCCCTTTTTAATTGCTGTATTCTTTTGTATATTATATTGCATAATATTAGAATATTATTGGATCATTTCTCTTTTGTTGGGTAACACAATGACTAATGCATTATAATTGCTAGATTTTTGCACTTTAATAGTTCAAAGGGTATGTATTAACCATATTGGATATGCATAATTATGTATTTTACATTTATTTATAAATATATATGCATAAATGATGTCTGAATCTGTATTTGCTGTGAAGTGGCACTATGAATGCTTATTTTTCTTTCTTCCTTCTCATCAAATATTCAGTATGATTTTTAAATTTTTTTCAATATATTTTGTACTTAGCAAATAGTAGTATCTTATTGTATATTTAATGTCTTTCACTTCCCATGAATTTAAAAATTTACTATAAATTGATTGATTTTTGACATTTATTTTATAAATTGTTATTTTTCCTTCAGTTTTTCTACTAGAGTTGTGTTTCTTTCAAATCTATAAGTATTTTTTTTTCTTTTGAGACAGGGTCTCACTATGCAGTTCAGGCTGGCCTTGAACTTACTTTGTAGCCCAGGCTGGCCTGGAACTCACAGCAATTCTCCTGCCTCAGCCTCCCAAGTGCTGGGATTACAGGCGCGTACCATCTATAAGCATTCTTAATGTACTGAAGACATTCTATTCTTTCTTATTTATCATTTACAGCAGATGTTTCATCAATGGGGTATTTGTTCAGACATTCTAAAATTTCAAACAGTTGATTCATTTTGGAGATTTTTTAAAAATCTTTTTAAAAAAGACAGATTTATTTTAATTTTTTTATTTTTCAGGTATGTTTTGTTTTCCTACTACATATACCTGTGTTTATTTAAAATTGTCTAATTTATATTTCGATTGTTAAACCATTATCACATAATTCGACTTTAATTTTAGAATATATTTTAATAAGATTAGTGTTTTCATCATTTATAATGTTTTCTATGTGATTTTTATTGTGTATATTTAAAGGACACAAGATGATGCTTGAATAAAATATGGTGAAACAATTACTGTCATGAAATAAATGAACATAGCCATTATCTCAGTTACCTTTCTTTGTTTTTTTGTCATTGTAATAAGAGGATGTGACATTTATTCTCTTAGCAAGTTTTCTGTGTACAGTAAAATAGTATTATTGCTCTCCTGCTATGTATTAGATACTTAGATTTACTCACCTGATATAACTGATACCACATCAAATTTATGTTTTTGTTTTTTGTGTCATATTTAAAAATAATATTAGGTTTTATTGGAATTAAGTGGAAATTGTAAGTTTGTTTTGATAAAATTGAGTGCTTTGCCATTTTATAGAGGTTAGTGTTTTTAACCAGTAACATTGTGTGTTCACCAATGTTTCTATATTCAGTTGTCAAACATGTCTTGATAGGGTTCAAAGTATATCATTTTTATTCTTGCTTGTTATTATATCTGCTAAGAATTCGTTGCATACAGAGAAGACATCCATTCATGATCTATCTTGTTAGTGCTGCAGCTCGTAAATTGTAAATAGTTTGTCAGTTGGTTCGGGTGAATGGTGAAAATATTGGACAGATAATGAAGTTTCGTTCTTCTCAGCTGATACCTTTTATTTCTTTAACGCTTTTCTCGTAAATGCTACTGTCAATAAATATATATCCTGGTTTCTAAACAGAGTAGTTTAGGGCTATTACAACTATGGGAATAACTTGATATTTTATATCATTTGTTATGAAAAATTTAAATGCATGACTTTAAGGGCATATTTCATATTAAAAATACTTTTACTCTTTAGAATTCTCATGTTTTATGATATTATCCAAACAGCATTGAAAATTATTGAAATATTTTGACCTTCTGCTTCTTATTTATGACAGGTTAAATTATACTATTGGATTAATCACTATATTTTCCTAATAAATTGAAAGCTTACTGACTTGCAAATAAGGCTTTACAGGATTTGATATCTATCTAGAATGCTCCTGATGAAGACCAGTAAAGCTAGACATTAGCAAATTACTATTACATACTGTTATTAAAAGTATATTCAAAATAACTGGAGTTTGAAATAATATCAAACCAAAAGATTATTTCCTCACACGTGGATTTATTCAAAGTGGTTATTTAATAATGTATAATGAGAATACAGATTTCAACAGTGTACTTATTCTCTAAAGAATAGAATATTTGTCACGTAAATTAATTACATAACTTACTGTCATTATCATTTTCTCTTTATAGCTCATGGGACATTCAGAATGGGACCACAAGCGTGGGCCTCGAGGTTCACAGGTAAGTTTGTCTTCCTCTCTTTTTTCCCATTTTCTTTCTTAATGCTTAGAGCCATGGGTTTTTTTGAAATTCAAGAAATAATAATAAGTAGAGGGAGGAAAGGCTAACCAATCATGCCATTTGTTTTTATTTAAGTTAGCTGTAATTAAAATCTAGATTTCAAACCCTAAAGCAAAGCCAGTATACTCTCAGGAACTTTCTGGTATTCCAGATCTCTTGTGTTTATATGAATGTAGATTTTATGTTCATCTTGTTTCTGCAGAATACATTTTGATCAGCAACACACTCTTGATTTTCTTTACTTCCTTTGATAATTTTTCCATGTAATTTTTCCCCTCTATCTTCCTGCTTTTGGTTAAATATTTTGAAATATAATCAGGGTAAACTGAACTAATTAGCTGTCTCTAAATTAGCTGTCTTCATCTACGGGAAGTAGAAAGATGAAAGGACTTATTACTTTTGAAAAGAAACAAATTCTAAACCTTTCTATATTACCAGACTGTTTTCATTGTCTTACTTTATGTCTTAGGCAAGGAGAAAAGCTTCCATGACGCATTAAGCTTTTTAATGACCTAATTAGACAATGTGGATTTGTTTTGCTTCCATAATTACTTTGCCTGACAGAATAAAGCCTGAATTTTACACTAAGAAAATGTTCTGTCCTCCTGGGGTATTTTTGTAAAGAAATATAAAAGTAATTTTTTACATAGCCTATGTTTACCTGACTATAAACATGCCAAACAAAAATTAAACGATGGGACTTTTTACATTTTGCATTTGTGACTGAAAAAACAGTATGAAAAGAAAAATTTGAGAGTATAGTTTAATAAATGTGAATTCATTGCAAACAGTGAGTTTCTCAAAAGTATGTTTTACAAACTGTATGTATCTATGCTGTCATAAATTTGTGTTGATAAATGTGTTTAATTTAGGTCTCTGGAGAAGTAAAACCGAGTCACTCAATTGTTGTAGTTGCCCTTTTAATAACCGTCATTTTCATTTTATCCATTATCAATTTGATTAGTAGCTAATTGCAGTTGTCAAAAGAATGTATGCTTTGCTTTCTTGCCTTCGCTGTTACACTCCCTAGATCATTTTCTCTTCTAGCTCCTCATCTATATACATCTGTAATATCTTAAATCAGAATTTGCTGAAAGGTTGGTCATTAAGTGGTGAAATTATGAGTCTATTTTTCTTATGATTCTAAAACAATAACCTAGTCAAGGTGAGCATAAGTAAGGAAGTCCATAGTTTCTGATTATTGTCACCAAAGATGTTTTGATATTTGAAACAGTCAAACACCTTGTTGAGAATATGTCCATTCAAAGTAATGTACTATATATATTAAACTTATTGCTTAAAATACTATTATTCCCTCTATGGTCTGTTTTCATGTAATTTATCTTTGGGTTGAGATTGGTCACTCTGTCTTACAAATTTAAAAAAATTCTCATAAAAGTTTGATTTTTCTGTGGAAGGTGGTACTGGGGATTCAACTCAAAACCTTTGCACTGTGCTATCTCCACAGCCCTTTTTAATTTTTTAAATTTTGACTCAAGTTTTTGCTAAGCCGCTATGTTACGCTGGATGGGCTCAAACTTGCAGTCCTAGCTCAGTCACCCAGAGTGCTGGGATTACACATGTATGCCACCATGTCTGGCTAAAAGTTTGATTGTTTGACTTGACTTTAAATGTGAAAACCCCCAATGGAAATTTTAAATATTCTAAATATCATGTATAACTAGTAAAATGTACAGGTACACAGGAAAAATATTTCCGATAAAGTTTGCTGGCATTGGAAAGCCTGAGGAGTGCACAAAAAGCTAAGGCATTGGAAAATGTTCACATGAATTATCATGATGAGCAAATGTAATGGTGAACCTTTTAGAGACTGCAACCCAAAACCCACTTATTTAGCATTAGGGTTAGGGTATCCTTCCTGGCTGCCATGAAGATAACAATGTGAAATATGATATCTATTGTTAAATTTCTATCATCTTGTCTTGAGACCCTATATTGCTATTGTTTTGGGTTTTTGTTGTGGTGGTGTTATGTTTCTTTTTTTGTTTGTTTGTTTCTTCTGTGTTTTTTTCTTTTTGAAGTAAAAACCATAAAAAAATAAAGATGTGTTGAATAAGGACTGTTATAGAAACTAATGTGAATGGATCATCTGAGCCCAGCCGTATGAAGAAGATACTGCGGGAAGAAGAAGTGGTGTGTGTGTGTGTGTGTGTATGTGTTTGTGTGTGTGTGTGAGAAGATTTGAAACTGAACAGTGGAAGAATTGGTGCCCTTGCCCCAAACCACTTTCAGATTCATTGTTGGCAATGTTAAATGAGAAGTGAGGCGGACAGGTGCAAAGAGGAGTTCCAGACATGTGCTGGAGGGGTCACGCTAGTGCTCTGTAGCTAGGGTAAAGAAGGTGTTGATTTTGTAATGCTAACCATATATATGACCATTTAAGCACTGAAAGAGAAGAAAGGTGGGCTGGGGATTTAGTTCAGTGGCACAAGTGCCTGCCTGGCATGCGCAAGGTGGTGAGTTCGATCCCTGGTACCAAAAAAAAAAGAGAGAAGAATAGTGTGAGTTCCTGAGGGAGCTCACTGTCAGGGCTGAGCAGAGGCTGGGGACGGAGGGGCTGCTGCAAGCGCTCAGTCTCACGGGGGACCAGGGGAGATGCGTTTCCAGACCAAAGGAAGGGAACTGTCCAGTGACACCAAGAAAAGCACTGACCACAGACTCAAAGACAATTAAACGCCCATAGTATCAATGGTTGGGACCCTAGTAAACTGTAGTTTGGGTAAAGAAGTAATGGTGGAAAACAGAATGCAAGTATGAACAAATTAGTCTAAAATACTAGAGAGGTCTCTGGGAGGAGCATTGTTTTATTTTTTTAAGTAAAGTTTATTTTGCTGGTACGTTTCCCCTATGTAATGATCACACTCCTTGAGGGGAGTTGGTACGTGTGCCTGCCACATCTTATTTCTTTTTTCACCCTCCCACCTCCTTCACTTTGTTCTTCTCCTTTATGAAAGAGATCTAGCTTCTGGTTTTCTGTGGTCTTTATTTTGCTTTATGATTTACTTATTTGGGGGGCTTTTCATAGAAGAGACATCATGCAATACTTAAGCTTGTGCGTCAGATTGGTTTTAAAAACAAGATGGAGCCGGGCACGGTAGTGCAGACCTGCAGTCCTAGCACTGAGACAGTTGGGTCCTTGTGAGTTTGAGACCCACCTGGGTTGCATGATGAGTTCAAGATGAGGATGCCATCGTGGGGCCCTATCTCTAAAAGGAAAACAAAAACAAAACAAACAAACATATATATTTATGGTAAGATTGTAGAAAGAGATGGCACAGAAGTAAGCGAAATTTCCTTGTATACAGAGGTGAGGTGTGAACTTCAATAATTACTGGCAGACAAGCAAATGATAACATGAAAACAGTATGTTGAAAATTCTCCACAGTGAGCTGGTTAAGGGCTGAGAAAACAATGCAATTCAGGGAAAGGTCTGTACTCCCCAATGGTACCCTGGACACCTGCCTATAGTGTTTCCCTTGCATACAATGAAGCCCTCCCTTCCTCCGCACCACAACCATTCATACTACTTTAGAAAGGCAGGCTGTATTCTCAAGTGAACTCCTTACTGGGAAAAATATACCAAAAAGTATGAGTGAAAGCCATTTGGAAAGATAGTGGAGACATCATCTATTACAAAATATTACAAAATGAAAACATGTACCATGAATCTAATGACTTCAGTTGCCTTGGTGGAGGTGGGGGGTGCCTCAGTGTGGGAATGTAATACTGGGAAAGTGTAAATGGTAGGAAACACAGAAATAGATATCATTTTAGATAGCTAAAAGGGAAGTGTCAGAGCTTCGAAAAATACATAGTAGAAAACATAGCAGTATCTCAGTTATGTGTTATCCTGGATGATAAATGGTAGCATATTTTACTTTGAAAAGACATAAATATATGTCAGCTACTTTTTAGCCTTTGAGGAGTCAAACATAAACAGAACGACTTTTGCTTTCATATAGTTGTGAAATAACCTTTGGCGACATAATAGTTTTGTTTAAAATCAACCTCAATAATCATTAGAACAGAGTTGAGCTTTTCCTAGGTTTCCCTGTAGATGCTTAAAAAATAATTTTTCTCCAGTTTGTCTTCATCTTATAGAATTATATAGGCATCATTACAGAATTTCAGAAAGTGTACCTTTCACATTAAATGCCTGCCATGTTGAAAAAATACCTATCTTGTTCAAAGTAAATTCTACACTAAACTGTATTTGTCTCTCTAGACTTAGCAAGAGTTTCATTCAAGTTGACTTACTTTATTCTCAGTAATTCTCTGACCTAAAGTTTTAGCTCACTCACAGCTTTCTGGGTAATTTTTTCTTTCTGTTTTCTTTTGAAGTATTTACTTGAAGATTAGATCATCCACAGACAAAAAAGGTGCTACGTGTTAAACATACTTTCAGAAGTCTTTCATCTGGCGTTATTCCCAGTAATACCAAATGAAGTCAGGGAATGGCATTTTCAGATCTCTCTCTCTCTCTCTCTCTTTCTCTCTCAATTCTTGAAGAAAAGTTTTCCAGTGGGAAGTTAGGAGAAACAAAAGAAAATTGCTGTCCTTTGAAAAGTATTAAGAAGGAAATTCCAGGGACCCCTCTCTTAGTTGAGTATGCTTGTGGGAAAGATTAGTTAAGTTTGTGAATTTGTAAACTTCCTAACATTTTAATACACTTGGAACTAGCAGGCCTTTTCTTATTAGTAAAGATTTGTACCTTTCTGTTGTCACTTAGTGTATTATTGATGTCTTTACAACATGAGACTTTATCTACTAGACTTGAGACTTCTTGCTGATTGAACAACAGTTTTTATGATCCATCTAGCTTTCTAAAGATAAAGCAATTCTAATTTATATGTTTCTAAATTATTGAAGTCTTGTATGTACAATACAAAAAGATAGTGGAATTGATTGGTATCTTGAAAACAACCCAGATGCCCATCAACTAAGGAATGGAAAAAAATGTATTTTTTAAAATATATCATGGAGTACTACACAGCCATAAAGAAGAACAAACTGGAGACTTTCATAGTTAAATGGATGCAACTCAAGACCATCCTCATAAGTGAAATAAATCAGACTCACATGTGTAAACATCATATTGCCTCACTAGTGTGAGAAACTGAACGAGTAAATAGGCTCCAAAATGTACAATAGATATTGTGAATTGGGAAGAAACTGTTCAAAAGAAGAGACAAACTGTGATGAGGAAAGGGGAAAAGAAGAAAGGGAAAAAAATATATGTGTACACAAGATAGTTATACAGCTATCTTCTCTTAGTTCTTTGGAAAGTAAGTTTTGTTTTCATATTGTTTGTACAAGATTTCGTGCATGTATCTTGCACTCTGAGTAACTACTATGAAGACAACAATACACAGTGTGTCAGCTATTGTAATTATTCTACTAACCTGTTTCGAAACTCAGTTTCCTTGTTATGTTTATCTGTTTTTTTCTTTAAAAATATGTCATTAAATGCACTGTCAATAAACTTAAAACTGATCTGTGCCCTGTGTCATAGAAAGTACTAGTGACTGCAAAATATAAAAATTCTAGAGTAAGAACCAATTACTCAGCTAAATTAGCTTTTGTAACTTTGTTTCAAGTCTCATGGGTGAGGTTTGATGGGAAATCACTACACTTCAGTTTTTTTTCCCCGTGTGTGTGTGTGTGTGTGTGTGTGTGTGTTTGAGTTTGACACAGAGTCTCAGTATATAGCTTAGGCTAGCCTTGAACTCACTAGGTCACCCTTGCCTGGAACTCATAGTAAACTTCCTGCCTCAGCCTCCCCAGTAGGTGTGAACCACCACACCCAACTTGCACTTATTCAGGAGAATGGATCTATTAATTGCAGTTATTGAAGATGATAAACTTAATCATTTGCCTATTGATGTCCCACTCAGTTAATAGGTCAATTATTTTCTGGGTTGAATAATTTGTTTTTGATAAGAGAACATAGAGAAATTCAAGTGTCTTACAGATTTCTCTGGATAATGCCATGTAAATTTATTAAAGTTAATGTCCATTAATACATTTTACAAAGATGACCAGCCATATTTCTCAGAAATTTTCTGCAAGGGATTAATGTGAGCAGATTGCGAGCCCGTTATCATCTCCCAAATGCCCAGCATGTTGCCAGTTGTTAGCTGTTTATGCCCTTCATGGAGCTGGCTGCAAGGTTACTTTTTCTACAAGCATACTGTCTTTCAGTTGCTTTTCATTTTCCCATATATTAGCCTATATATTAACCTAAGAAGTGTTAGGTTAGAAATTATTCCAGTAATTTCCTCCTTTTTTTTTTTTGACATTTCTCTAAGGAAGATTTTGTTTTGTTTTAGGGTTTTTTTTTTCTGGTATGAAATTTGTTTAAATTTTGCCTAAACGAACAGAGACCATACGACAAATACCTGCCTGGGCACCATATGTCATTGGGGTGTCCTTGGTATCTCATTCAGTGGTGACAAAAGTGGACCTGTGTAGATTATCGACCCTGTCAACTAAGTCTTCCTCCAGGCATTTTAAATTTTATTCTTTTACTCAGATGTACACAGTTGACACTCCTTTTTCATATTTTCACCCCTTTACAAAATAACTTTTATCTAATTACAGCTTCATACTATGTCTTTGACAAACTTAATTAGGCAGTCTAAAAAAACAATATCAAGAGGATGCCAACATATTTATATTTGTCTTCATCCTCAAAAAGGGGAAAACTGTTTCTTTTCACCAAGTAAACCCACTAGTTTCAAGTCTCCAGCATCCCTACTCTTTACTGATGAGGTGCTAATTGTGACAATGGAAAATATCTCCAGACATGGTCTGATGTTATCTGGGAGGCAAAATTGCTTCTGCTTGAGAATTACTGAGATTATAGCATAATCTCCTTGGCCTGCATGTAGGTAATAGTAAATAAATATTTATTATTTTTGACACTTCATAGAAGAAAATAGATGTTTCTTCAAGCAGTGATACTTTTATGCTTTCGTGTCCCATCTATAAGTCTATCAAACAATTTTAAAGGACATAGTATTTCCCTATGAAGGAACTTTCTCATGGTGGAATCACGTCGTAGTAAACTGGGGCAAATGCGCTGTTCCCACACTTACGCATTCAAGTGACTCACAGGAGCAACTGGGGAGAGAATGTGGTTGTATGGAATGTGTGTTTTTGGTAAACGGATGACCTTGATTAAGTCACTCTATATTAAAAGTTCTAATCTCTTTAAAAGAGTATCGATGAACAGAAATAAAACAAGTCCACAGAAATTAAAAGGGAAATTGCCACAGGCATGTCTGCCTTAGTTTTCCCCCTGTGTTTACAGATTAGTAGACATGTTGTTTAATACTTATTGAATGACCTTCTTATCTTGAGGACTGTGGACATCATTCACATGACATGTGCACTGCCTTTTGATTGTTTAGCTAAATCACAACTTTGTGGTACCTTATACAGAAACAAAGCAATAAAAGTAGCAACCATTGGTAATAGTGTTTATCTGCAGGAGCTGTAAAAAGTGTAAGGAATAGTTAAATATACTACATGTACAAAAGCAGTACTACCTAAGTCTTTGCACCCCAGATAGTTTCTGACTATTTCTGTAGCTTTGGTTTTCATTACATTCTTCTTGACCCCAAAATATCTTGACACAAACAATAGGAAAATGAATTAATTAATGTGAGTTCCTATTAAGCAAATATACACATTGGGAGAGTTGCTTTGTAGCTCTAAAGTTTTGCCCCCTGCTTGTTAGAACAACAGAAGAAAAGTATGATAACTTCAGAGTACTCAGTTTTACTTTATCTTTATGTTGTATTTTAGTATCTGACAAAGGAAAATAATTTTTATCATGTGCTGGGTGATTGTATGCGATCTCTAGCATACAGTGAGATCTTGTTTTTTTATTAAATGTGAACACACTTCAGAGGACAGTTTGGGCATTGAATTCTTTTTACTTACAAATAAAAATAACGGAAATAAGATTGCACAGATCGTTGTGGAAGACAGACACCTCAGGCCAGCATGTACTGTGTAGCACAAGTCAGAGAGAAGGTAGGCAAGGTGAGGAAGGGCAGTGGAAAAAGCAAATTAGCCAGAAAGAGGGAACTGAGGCAAAAGAAACTGAAAATGGTTGTCGGAAATGATTATCTTTTAAGATAAATTTGAACATCTGTTTTGTTCTATTAACAAGACTAAGATACTGATTTTTAGTACTTTCTTGGTACATTTTTTTTTTTACAAATTTTGAGGGACAAATGTTTTTATTTAAATTATTATTACTATGTAGCCACATTATATGTATAAATATTTGTTACAATAATGAAGTATTATATATGTTACAGGAGTTTTTCTCTTTCTCACTAAACCAAGTAAAAAAATCGATCAATAGCTTTTGCCATATAACTTTATATTTTCATCAAAGATGCTTTATTTTTAAATTTCACTTTGGGAGGGAAAAATATTTCCTGGCAGATCTGTTCTCACCATTAAATGGTAGTTCCACTTTGATTTAAATGCAGCTATCATATAAACATAAATAAATCCAAGGAACTAAGGCTAATAGTTACAATTAAAAACCCTGGAGAAAGTAATATTAGAGATAGCAATGAGCTGAAATTTTACTCAAAGTTACCAGAATGATGCTTCCTGTTGGATATGATTTTCCAGATTATAGGTTATTGTTGTTGCTCTCTTGAGGGGTGCCTGTGTGTGTGTGTGTGTGTGTGTGTGTGTGTGTGTATTCACATGCTGAAGCATTACACAGGAAACAATTCCTGGGAAACACTGCTACAAAGTTAAAGTTTGTTCTTATTCAAAATCTGTAGGTTATCAAACTTGAATCAAAATAGT
>RJWT010018837.1:0-18669 GCA_004365215.1 Cuniculus paca
TTTCTTTATTAGAATAGTTTAATTCAAAGTTTTTATTGTCCTATTCAAAGAGCTATGTTAACTTCTGTGTTTCTGGATATATCCATCCCTAGCAGTCTATTTCCACCAGTCCTGCAGTAAATCGCATTTCAATAATTGACCTGAATAGTTTTGACTCTCAATTTCCCTACAGTGTTAGAGTATTTAATAGTTTATCACAAGCTTCATACTGGTGTTAAAGTTCAAATGTCAAGATAAACATGAAAATACAGACCTCTGGCTGAAACAATAAAGGTATTTACAAAGTATCTCTCATTCCGTTGTCCAGTCAGACAAGAAACTCATATGTTAAGTATATGATATTTTTTTCTTTTGAATAGCAAGTGTTTATATCTGTGTATATTAAAAAGCCTTACAGATTATGACCTATCCAGGCAGAGGTTCATGTTTTACAAGTTTTAAAAGATTTAAATTCTTCTGCACAGCATCTTCAAATCTCTGGAGAAACAAGGCTATATAAATTCAAAATAAATAAACACTGGACGGTTTATGTGGTAGCACTTTTGATTTCCTAATATGCCTTCCTATTGTCTTATGGACATGAATTTATATAATAAATTAAATTCCGAAAAAGAAAACGAATTTATCCACAGTGAATAACATTTTCATACTATGACAACTAAGTACTTCTAACGTTCTACATCAAACAAAGGCTTATTTTTAGAGGCAAAATCTTATCTCCTCTGATTTGATGCTTCTCATCTTTTCCTACCCTTGATTTTATGATCCTTTTCCTGTTCTCTATGTGTATTTAATTTGCTAAGACTAAAAGAGGCCATAACAACCCTTCATTTTCCCAAGACAATCTCAAAGATAAATAAAATTCTTAAGAGGTATTTTCTGAAAAGAACAAACAGAAGTACAAACTTTTCCTTACAAAATTCAACAAAAATAAAACAATACTGGAATTTAGGGACTCTCTGAGAACAAAGTGAAACAAGGCTACCATCAACAATTAAAACTTAATTCAAAATAACTTTTTCAAAAGCCATGATATTTTACCTTTAATGGCTGACAGAATTCCGAGAGTGAATTCAGTCACTGGTAACTTTGGAGTTCAGAAAAACAGTAACACATGCCAGAAACGTTAAAAAAAAGGGGTGGGGGGAGATGGAGGGGAGACCCTCTACATTAGAATTAAAGTACACTGGAATTCACATATATCTGCATTAACTATATGCGTTAGCTAGTTACAGGAAGCCTTAAAAATGGTGTTAAATGCACCATCTGGAATCTTGTAGAATGAACTTTTACCTGATGGTTAGTGGCAATTTATTACTAAACATAAGAGAGATGTGTGAGCTATTTTGGACTCAAATAGGACATTATCCTTGCAACACGACCAATATTCACTAAGCAACACATCCACTGAGCAGTAAAACAGACCACTGGAATCATAGTAAAGATCCAACAGCATTATGGAATACAGTCTGCGAACCAAGAGTCTCTATCCTTCTGTTAGTCTCTCCCCACAACTTCTTCCTTCCAGGAAGCCATCCAGTAATAGTTTTTCCAAAACTATAAACTTTCAACTTCCATACTTTATGTCTTTAAAATACTATATTGCCTATTCATATAGCCCCAAATCCTGAGAATAACTGATAGTCTACACATCACCACAAGCTGTGAGAATTCAAATGTAAGGACCAAGCAACTCATTTTTTTAATTTCCTTCTGCTGTATCATTTTGACTTTGTGCACGTTTTGTATACATATGTGTTCAGTGAAATATAGTCTGCAGCTATCCACAATGTTGACCAATGTCTTTCAAGAGTCCCAGCATAGTTTGAAATAGAAAATCTTCTCCTCTACCAGGACCACTACAAATTCTAGCAGTAACAGGAAACCTAGGTCTCAGGATGCTAAACACTAGTCCATGGCTACCTCAGTGCTTTACAGTATGATCCAGCAACTATCTTCACCTTCTGCCATGTGAAAGACCCAGGGGCAAGAGGTCTGCAAGCTCTACCTTCTAATTTGCCTCCAAATGCATACATAAAGTCACTGTCGATCCTGACACTCTAACGCCAATATTAGTTACTGAAAGAAGTATGTCACTTGAAAAGGCAATTCAATTCTTTCAGATCTATTGCACTTTGTAACGAAATAACATGACAGCTGTCTTAAAAAGTTGCCCAAAATGCCTTAAGTGTCTGACTTGTTCATAGAAAGCATCAATCTCAGTGGATATATCTAATGATAACCATGACTAGATCTATTATGATGATGAATATACCTTATGATATATACAACCAAGAGCATATCTCATGATATACAATACAGTACAATAACCATAAATTATGTACATCCCACATCTCCACATTTAAAAGCAAAAAAGCAGGAAACAAAATGTAATTTTGTAAAAGATTTCCAAAAAAGCTATAACTGGACAGTTAATATAATGCTGTTATAAAGCAAAATGAGATAAATATTCTAAATTTTTCATTCCTTATAATTTTAGCAATGTAATACTGTGATTAGAACACATCTATTTCAGAACTTATTCTTTTTTGTTATGCTTTTAACTAGGTGTACATGTAAACTTGTATGGCTGTAGATGGAGAAAGACACATTTTCAGTTGCTGGCTGCAGGAAAACTGATAAGCCTTATAGATATTAGAGATGAAATGACTGTAATCAAAGTTGATATTAACACACTAAAAATGTGTTTTCCTATACCTTTCTTTGGACAAGAAGTACTAACTGAATCCGTTTGAGTAAAACAAAAAATAAAAGCAAGGTCTACTACAAATAATATGCATAAAATTATTCACATTTACCTTTATCAATACACATTCATAACATTTTCATAAAATCTTCATAAATTTAGTATAATCAGTATTTTTCTCTAAGTTTCTCATTGTTATTTCAAGTAAAAATAAAAATTTTAAATACAACTGAGTAGATTCCCATTGTTTTGATATGGTTCCATCCAGATGCAAGAAGATTCAAAGCTATCATAAAATATTCTCTAAAGGTACTTCTATATTGTAAATGTGCATCTCCGTGCTCTACCTGTTGGTCTCTCCTTTCTGACACATGCACCCCACATATGACTCTCCATAAGGAAATTTAACTTAAAAATGGTATGACAAAATACAAGCATGCTTAAATAAGATGAGTATCATTTTGGTCTGCTCATGGATATCTTGATTTCTTGAGTGATTGAATCTTCCTACAAAGGACTATGGGAATAGTTTTGTACAAGGGTTTTTCATTGTAAATTATACTAACACTATAAATAAGACTTAGAGAATAGTTTCAAGGAACTTCAGAGTGTTGCTTCCGTCAAGCAAAACTTGAGAAAAGGAGATTCTGAAATGGTATAAAAAGAAATAGGTCATAAAAAGACTGAACTTTTTTTCTAAGAATGAAAGTTCCCAGACCATTGGTAGAGTTAAGAGAGTAATATCAGGGTGCTCAGAACAGAGACATTACCAACCCTGCTATAAATTTTAATGTGGCTGGATATTTAAGTTAAAACTCACACACACGCACACAAAAAAAATGCTACAGTGAAGTGCAGTGCCAAGAATTTTAACACTGAAAATGAAGAGAAGATATAATCATTGGTGTCCAGAATCATTCTCCTGAAATGAATGATTAAGGGCAGGGTTCAATGCAGCTCAATGATACATATCAAAAGCCATTAAACAGGGACAGAGGACAACAGTGCTCACACGGAGAAAATAAAAATTCCTCACTACACATTAATTAAGGATGAAAAAACAAAAACAAATCACATATTTTCTAAAAACAACACACACTCAAAAACTGTACCAAACCTAAAGCCATACCAAGATTCATTATGAACCAGAAGGACCAAAGGGGAGAGAAAATGTAAGACAAGAAGGTATGAAAAGAGGTCATTATTATACCTAGTGTTATTAGACAAAGGCTATCAAAAAGCGTTAAGCACAACAGAAATACACATGAAAGAGAAGAAAGGTTACATAACTACTCCCAGATAAATTCTGTAGTCATGTGGAATTTTTTAATATCACCAAAATATGTGAAATCTATATACATTGATTATGTTTGGATATACCTTGAGTATGCCTCCTAAAGATTTCTGTGCTACAAACTTGGTCTCTAGTGCAGGAGTAGAAAGGCCTTCAGAGATGGGCCTAGTGGGAGGAAGTTAAGAGTGAGGAAGGCACTGTCCTCAGAGAATTAACATCATTCTCACAGGACCCTGTTCAGTTCCCACGAGAGCAAGTTGTTATGAAAAGAGTAAGCCTGCCTCCTGAATCTGTCTGGCCTCTTATTTTACGATATGATTTCTTCTGCATGAGCTCCTGCCATTGTGATGCCATGTACCAAGAGACTTTCACCAGAAGGCATCAGATGGGGATGCCTGATATGGGACTTTGAACCTCTGAATGATATAAACCTCTTTTGTTTATGAAGTACCCTGTCTTGAGTATTTGGATATGCCAATGGAAAGCAGACTGTAACAACATCCAATATAATTCAGGGATTCCTTAAAGTAACTGATTTATCCTACCCAAGGTTAATCATAATAGCATGGTTTACCTTAGTAATAGCACATAGAATAGAAGAAAAAATATCAGTTAGATATGTTAGGTTCACAGAAATTTTAAAGACACACAGTTGAGAACGAAAGAATGTCAAGTAAAATACATTTTGTACCTGATGTGAGCAACAGTATTCTTAATCACTAGGCATAAGAATGTAATTTATATAGTGAGATATAGATATAAGCATAGATCACCATAATATATGAAACATATATATATAATATATATATATATACATACATATATAGGTATATATATAGAGAGAGAGAGAGACAGAAGGGGGAGAAATCATTTTACTCTATAAATGGTGAAATGCAATGGTATCACTCTTAAATATGACACTTTGTTTTGGTTTTGGTTTTTTTGGTACCAGGAATTGAACTTGGGACCTTGCACTTGTCAGGCAGGTGTTGTGCTGCTGAGCTATATCCTGGGCCCATAAATATGACATTTTGTATGGAGAAACTTTGAATTATAAAGACTTTAATAAACACTGTCCAGACATAGTTCCTACAGACCGAGAAACTTCAAGAGAATCTCATGGTATTTATATTAAATGATTATCCTTCCCACACTACTCAATAATACCCCATAGAAGTAAATAAAGGACATTTCCTTCCTTCTGCTGTATTCTATTTGTTGTAAGCAACTGAATAAATCCAGGTCAGAACAAGGGAATGGGCCTACACAAAGGTCTATGAGTTCAAGGAGTTAGAGCTCATGTGGGGCAGTGCTGTGAAGCCTGTCTACAAGAATCAATAAACTCAGCACTCAGAAAATTCTACCAATTGCCTCCATTTGGTTGTTTAAATAAGAAATAACTGTTTAATTCTTTCTTCAAGATATCACGTTGGGGGTATTGTACCAATGGCACTCTAAAGTTTATCCCAAACCTGATATACTAAGCATGTGTGATTCTCTGGCCTACATCTGATAAAAATACATCAGAATTTAATAAATGCCTTATGAGAGGAATGAGTAAGTACAGTTCTCTGATAAAGCAGAATAGCATACCACGTAATGAAGAATCAACCAAAAAAGTTTGGACAGATTTTGGGATAAGAAGAATTCCAAGTAAAAGGGGTAACATGAAGAAAGACAAAGATGCAGGTAGAAAGGTATCAAATCTTTTCAGTTAAGAAACTGAAAAAGTCTTGCTTTGAGAATATGGGAAGTGTCTCACAAACAAAAACTAGAGAAACAAGCTGAAAGGGAAGATTTGGTTAAATTGAAGAGGACCATGAGTTCAATTCAAAGAGACAAACTAAGTTAAGCAAAAAGGATCAACGGTTTTCTGAGCAAAAAAGAAATGTATCCAAAGCTGTAATTCAAACATGAAAGTCTGACACCTTAAAATGAACTCAGGACTAGATTACTGGAGGAAGGGCAAGCAGATTGGCAGCCAGCTCTAACAGAGGCACGCAGCTTTGGGATAAACAGGAGAGAACTTTCCATAGCATTGGTATTTCTAAGACTTCATTTTTCACCATGTTCTCTACATGTTCTGCATTTTCAGCTCATATCTTTTTCTTCACCCATTTCCAATGTTTCTACTCAAAATACTAAGAAAACTTAGCGCATTTCCCAATTTACTCATCACCAAACCTGTCCTCCTCTAATATTCTTCCCCTTGTTATCAGCAGCATTATTGATTTGGTGCCCAAGACAGAAAGCTAAACACCCTAGATCCTTTGCCTTTCTCAGCCCCATCTTTCAACCAGTCTGGTCACCATGACTGTTCACTTTTACCTCCTGCCTGCCTGCCATTCCCCATACATCCAGGAAGTCTTCTGCCATAGCATAAAGAATAACTGGGTAATCTTGAGGCCTCCCTCATCCTAACATACACAATCAATGCCTTGGTCCTAAAGAATATCCCAGAGGAATTTTCATGACCAAAAACAAAAGGATGGAGTTCAGAAGACCCAAGACTGACTTGTGTTAGGTTTTCTACCAGTCTGGTAGAATTGTGGCCCAAAATTTAATATTATGTTATGACTAATTATGTTATTAGAAAATAATTATGTTAATAATCATATTAAATAGTAGAAAATAAAGTTTCTCGAACAAATGAGATTGTGCTCTGATGTTTAGCCACATTATGCCGGAGGAACTCTTCAAGGATTTCTATGCATAAGGATAAGAGTGATGTCGATCCTCAGAACTAAACTCAATATGCTTTCTGACAATGATGGTCATTCTGTTGGACATTTAGTGCACAGAGATGGTGGCTCATGTGTCATTTCTGAAACATCAGAGGCCTGTGATAAAAATGAGTTCTGTTTTAAATTCCACAAGCAGATAAAGGGTGCCTAAAAGACACTGAAGCAGCCTTGTTAAATTTGGCAAAAGAGATTAATCTTTCTGTGATTCCCAGAATACCTAGAAGAGGAAAAGGCAATGAAAGATATTTTTAAGATCTCTGTTTCAGAGTCCAAATTTCTTAAATGAAATGAGACAAAAAACAAACAAAACTCCCACAGAATTCTTTCTGGAAAGGGGTCAGTTCTGCTAAAGGAACATTAGAAACAGAAAGTATGGATCCAACCTGTTTAGAACAGACTTTGGTAGGTGTAAATTGAGTACCATGCTAGGACAGTTTCCCACATCCATCAAGAATTCTCCCAAACCTAGAAGTAAGGCCTGGGGGAGCTGGGAAGGGTGGGGAAGCCTGGCATGTGCTGTTCACTCCTGAGGAGCCCACAGAGCCAGGCACAGACTGGGTGATGCCTGCTCCTCCAGCCTAGATCTGGGAGATAAGGAAGATAGGAATTATCTCCCATTTTAAATATCACTGCTGTGTTTTAGGGTGCTAGCAGGAAAATGGCCCTAAAGGAACAAATGGACAATGACCTTTCGCCTATGATTCATCCACTGCAGTTTGGCCTGGGCTTATGCAAAAACTGTCATTTGTAGAAAAAGATCATTCTCCATGAGAGAAGAAAGCTCCAGCCAATCTCAAAAGAAGAAACTTTTCTTAGATTTGCCATCCATCCATCTTCTTTAGGCTTTGCTTGCAGAGAAGACAAATGCTGACCTTAGATGGCACCCATGAAGAGAATCCACATCCACCAAAGAAAAAGCCAAAGAATGCTTGGAGGGACATTAGTCAGGAAACTTCAGGAGGCACAGAAAGTGAAGAATCTTCCTCTGACATTCAAGACAGCCAAAACCCAGGGAGGGGAGGGGAATGTGGGTTGGAATATGGGTGGGGATGGCAGCAACCTTCCTGCTCCTATACCTAAAAGTAAACAAATGTCAGAAAGGTGCTGCAGTTCTTAAGACTACAGGGCCCATACTCAGGATAAGACAATTACTGAGAAAAGACAACACATTGGTGGCAACACTGTCCAGCCCGCATCACTTCTAAAAATTATATAGCCACCATTTTATGCTAAAGACCAAAGTACGTACACACACACACATACACACACACACACACACCCACACACAAAGATTCAGATTGACTGAAGATGACAGCAATGATCAAAACAATGCTCAGCTTCCTCATGAATTCAGCTATAGGAATACTTCTGGGGGATTGTCATGCTTAGAAGCTCTTGGTGAACAAGAACTGTTGTAAGTATAAATATCACATCTGCCACCAAGTAGCACCCTGCAGAATTGGAGAAGGAGGGTATCAATCAACTCTTATTCTAACATGTTCCCAGTTCATCAACTAATTGTTATATATATATATATGTATATTAAAAGACTTCCTATATATATTCACAAAGGAAACAAAACTCTTCAAAGACAAATAGAACCATACATTGATCTTTGTGAAGATAATCTTTACAATGTCCTGGAAAGCCACAGTAACTAAAATGAATGAATGAATGAATGAATGACCAAGAGCTAAGCAGTAACTTTCTTCCTAACTCCTACTCATATCACCTCAGATCACTAGCCTGATTTTATTTCTTCTTTGCCCCCAGTTTAATTTTATAAAAAGACAGCAAACTACTTGAGAAACATGTAGAAAGATATCTTGAGTTCTCAAACCGCCAAATTTGCAATTTCAGATTTACTTACATAAGAGCTTACTCATGAATCAAAATTCCACTGAGAGTCTTGGATTACCTGTGTTTTGTTTTGTTTTGCTTGCCACACCATAAGTCAACCACCTGACTAATTTGCACTAAGGTTCAGCTTCTCACTTGATGGTCATACTTCACAAAAGAAAGGGCAGAATAACAAAGTCTTGCTTATGGGGATGCAAATCATAACTGGGAAATCAGTTATGAATTCTCTCTAGCTACTAATTAAACAGGTAATATTCCATTTACTGAGGGTGACTTTACAAGACACTGTGCAGAAAACTATAAATTACCTTCAGATCATCTACATTAACATTACAACAAACCTCAGGACAATTCCCATTATTCCCATTTTTGATGAAGAAGCTGTACTTTAAAGAGACTGACCCAGTGTGTGTGATGAAAGGCTCGCTGAAGTTCTTTCTAATGTTGGGGATCAAGAAATGATACCCCAGAGTACAGAATTTCAGCTTGCTGAGCATTTAAAGTCAAGGAATTCAGAAGACCTAACGATCTCCCTCAAGAGTCAGGTCCCTCTGACTTTCCCTTGTCTCCAGGGCACTAATACAGGGAGAGAACTTTCTCTGAAATTCTCTTATTTACAGAGAGGCAGAAGCTAGCAAACAGGAACACATTTTCTTCCATTTTCTTACTGAAATTTCTTTAACTGAGGAGGAGGAAATAGATCAGACAGGAAGAGACAGAAGATCAAATGCCACATGAGAGAACTTTGTACCAAGCCACTGTCCATCCTTAGGCCCACTCAGCTCCCTCAATAACCATATGGTTCCCCTCTACATTGCCTGCACCCATCATTTCCCTCTCCTCTATGAAGAAAGGACTTATTTAAGTTTGTGAATCTCTTTGGGTTATTGAGTACTTACCTCTGTGTAACACCCCCATGTGTGTAAGTAAATTTGCATGCTTTTTCTTAATCTATTGTTGCTTATTTTCCAGGCTACAACCTTTGGAGAGAGAGGAAGAAATAGTCCCATCTTCTCTTCAGTGTATATAGACAGTGCCACAACAGACACTTACACACATACAGCACAATATGGCTCTACAGCGACACAGACAAGCATTACTAGATTCTTCAGGCACCCAGGTCTCATACTATTTTAAACCTTAAAAGTAAAGGTCAGAATTGTGAATTGAATCAGCAATAAATGTGAAAAGCGATGCTGTTAAATATATAGAGAAACTAAACTCACACATTTCCCCCTCTCTTTTGGCTGTGATTTTTCAAATATAAACTGTAGAGAGCACTAGAATGATGATATCAGTGTAGACTGGATGTTCTACTTAACAAAAATGGTCATCTTCTTTATTTTCTTCTTCCTTAGGGAGCCTTCATCTCAAGATAACTTTTAAATAGAAACAACCAGCTTTTCAGCAGAGCCTGATTATCAATTTACACCTCTGGCAAAGGAAGGCCTAGAATTCTATTGTTTTGTTAATTGTCAATTTGCATCTTTGAAAGGTGTTGCATTTTCTCTCTTTCTAACAGGTTAAGACTAATTCTGTATGTTAATAAATATTATAAACACTTTTCAGTGAAATGTAGTTTGCTAAAAAGTATGCTATTATTGTTACTCCAGTTTCCTCTACTTAATTACACATTAGATATAAAAATGGAATTTATCAAAACTACTATAGACAGCTAAATCAGGGACAAATATTACAGGCAGTCAGACAGGGCCAGGCCTTCAAAGGAGTCTGTACAGATATATTACAATTGTGGGTGAAGGCACATAGTTACAGACCAGACCTCAAGACAAAAGATGGAATGACTTCAACTACACACTTCCCCTAGGAATGAACAGCAGTGATTGATATTCTAAATAAGTATTGATCAACTTGAGTGGGGGACCAAAACCTCCCTATGGGAAAAGTCCCTGGTTGGTCCATATACACTTGCTACATGACTTGCTTCCCCATGTGATCCTCATTTAATCAATATTACCTAAGCGATTATACTTGTAATCTCATTGGTTGACCATAGTTTGGTTCACTTCATACCCACCTTGTCAAAGCAAGTAATTTTAACCCATTGGAACATTACCCCTTTCTGATTGTTCCATGTAAACCAGTTAAGCCAAATATCACACGGTGACTATTGAATTTAGGGTGGTAGTTTAGAAAGATCAAGGGGGAGGACTGTGGGGAGGAAGAACTAGTCCCACCCCGACGGAAACAGCACCATGCTGGGGCCACCAGGGGACCGGGACATCCAGAGCCAAGCCTCTCCTCCTATTTCAATGATAGTAAGATATTTATGTTAGCCATTTTGTATTATAAATAAATAAATAAATAAATAAATAAATAAATAAATGAATGAATGTGTGTTTCAAAATGAAAATAAATAAATAGAAAGATCAATGGATCAGTTCCCATCCTGTCCAAGTGGGAATGTTTAAAGGCCATTTACATGGCTTTTATAAAATGGTTTCACAAGTCATAGTGTTAATTTATTAAATGTATTCACATACCTTTTTCCTCAATGGATTTGAGAGGGGTAACCTCTATTCATAAGACTTTGATTTCTCAAATGCAAAATCACAGGCCAACAGTATCTACTAATAACAAAGATCACACATTTAAAATGTCTGAAAGTGCTTTGAAAAATATGATTGTTCCATGTGTTATGTATTACTATTTGTGGGCTTGATTTTGAACCAGTCACCTTTCCAAGAAGAAGCATCCACTTAATGATACACCTTTACATTATAAATATTTAAAAGCTTTCTTGAAAGTATTAACACTTTGAAAAGAACATTTTTTTTAAACATTTAAATCAACTTTCTCAATTCAGCCTATCCCTAACCTCAGGATATTTGTGTCCTACCTATATACGCATCTTATATGTGAACTCCTTGTATAGTATTTCTTAATAGTGTTCACATTTCTTTTGATGAAACCTAAGATTGGCCAGACTAAATGTATTTTAGGGGGAAACGCAGTAAGAGTTATTAGGAGAAGGGAAAAAAAAAAAAAACCAGGGAAGTAATCGGGCACAGATAATTTGGAAAACAATAAAGAATTAAGTTATAACAATGGATAGAGTTAAATTTGATGAGCAAATAACTGGTACTGTCAAGTTATATACCTGGGCAATAGACAATATACATATACTTTTATTGTTCTTTTCTTCCTTATTTTTTCTTTTTTACTCTAAAAAAATCTATTTTCATAGTTTAAAACCATCATGAGATTCCTGAATCCATTACTATTTTTCATAGACTACTTATGAAACATATTGAGGCTCTAAACCTAATACCCCCAATGATGGCACCTTGGCAACTGAGAAAAGCACAGAGCAAAGTCACTCTGACCTTTCCTGCTTTTGTCCTCTGAGCATGGTCATGAAGGAATTCTCTGACTTAACTCTCCTGAAAGTAGGTAAGAAGACTCTGATCCCAGGAGCCACGTATCCTGTCAGGAGAGAATGTCATCCAGAAACACAGGAGAGAATCTGAACGAACAGACCTTGCTGAAGTTCCCCTCCATTTATTAGCACTAGACCATACCCCCCTTTTATCCAGTTACCCAAGACTATCCACTTCTTTCATCAGACTTAACACGTACACAGTTTTCCTTGGGTCACACGTCTTCGTTTCAGAAGAGTCCTGTATCATATAAAACTTTCATTAAAATAATATTGTTATGCCTTTTATCTTGATAATCTGTCTTTTGACACAGAGGTATCATCTGGTGGGTGAGGAAAAGATGCTGGATTTTGTTCCTTGAAAACACATAATATGTGCAAAGTTTGCTGAACTGATTTTGGAAAAAAATTAAGTTCGTAAGTTGAGTAGGATTAAAAATAATATTATACAATGTATTTCCAATTTTGTCTAAATCCTGATGTCTCTGGACAAATTAAGTATTATATACTCAACTCTCTGTGGAAAGAACAATTTTAATCATTTTATTTAAATTGATGGAAATTATTTTGGGGGTCAGGGTTTTAGCAGAAATGTTAAGGATGGTTGTCATTATTTCTTTAATTCTCAATGTATTTCACTCTATCTAAAGGCTGAGGAGGTTCTAATGAGACAACTAATTCTCTCACAGAATCAGTATCTTTGCAGTCATCATGTGACTATTTGTTTCCTTTTTAAACACAATATATTAACCTGTGATTCAGAGTGTACCATCTGGGAAGCTCTTTCAATATGTGTGTGTAGCTTTGTCCTAGTCAAACATTTACTTAACAGGCTAAGAAGGTCATAAACTATACAAAAAAAACATGTAACACTTAAGAGTCTGATTTTAAAAATCCCTTTAAAACAAGTAACAAAAAATCTATATAAATTAAAGAAATTGGTACTTAAGAGAAATTAGGGATATCAGTTGATTTGATGAAGAGAATGAAAAATTAACTTCTTTTCAACTTACATTGAGATTTTAACTATTTTTTATTCCCTCTGATAGTAGATATATAGGAACTGAATTTCAGTTATACCATAAGGATACAGCAGACATGGCACAGGAATTTTCAGAGTTTTGTGTGAAGTCATAAATCTAAATTTTCCCATCTATAGGTCTTATGACCTCTCACTCCCCACTTCAACATACTCTAAGACTTTCTCATAATTCTGTAACAAATTCTAAACTCTTTTGCTTGGCCCAGCAGGACTGAGAAGATTTGACCCTCTGCCCACAAGTTGCTTAGCTGTCCCTCCAGCATGCTAAGTGAGGTCCCCTACCAACCTCTGGCACCTGCCTGACTCACACTTGGCCACTGGACCCACAAATGTGACCTCCAGTAATACTGTTTGAAATAGCAGACTGCCATGCATTCACCTTGATTATTAATCTTCCTTAGTGGTAAGCACCTTTCCTGGTCTATAATAAATATTCAATAAATCCTTGTTAATTAGTGAAATAATTAGTGATTAATAGATTAATTAATAAACTAATGAAACATCTTGACAAGAAAAATAGCTTTCCCATAAAGGAACTTCCCTGATACCAAATGGTGTGAATTGTCTATTTAACCACATCTAGAATTTCTTTTCTCTCCTCACCTCTACAAGAGTTTCTTCAAACTTCTCTTTTTAAAACTCATCTTCTGTGCTCCAAATATAAGTAAGTTACACTGAAATTTCTACCTGCCTGGAGACAAACAGCTACAAAACAGCTGAATGCTTTTAATTTTTTTTCCTCTTATGCACACCTATTAAACTTTGACTTTTACAATTAGCACACCTTGTGGTTTAGTAAAAAGAAAGATGTAAGTTAAAAAGATTGAGACATTAAGTTAAAAAAAGAAATATTAAAAAGCAAAAATGAAAAAATGAAAAAACATCATTCAATTCTTTAGATATTAATAATTTAAGAAAAGATGAGTTTATCATATTTAGTCAGTTGACTGCATATCATGATTAATTTGCACTACTATGTAAAAACAGTATAAAGACACTACTTCAAAGATTCAAGTTAGTACATATATAATTATGGTCAGCTTCATTTGCTCCCCTTCTTTGGTGGCTTTTTTATGACTTTCATTACCAGAATCAAGAATTTTTTAAAATCAAAATAAAATATGAAAGTGTCTTTTTAAAAATAATTGCCACCCAGTAAGTCATTTATACAGCTTTACTAATTTCCTCTCGTTTCAGATATAAAGGGGAAAGTAGTTCACATAAAACCCATCCTTGTTGTACCTTGCCAGCACGTGGTCCTCTTTATTCTAAAGGCCTTGGGCTCAAATGAAAGTTACAACTTTAAGTCCCACTCAAAAATCCTGAAAGTGCCAAATAACTGTTCAACTAACTCAGCCTTCAGGAAACAGAAGTAGGCGTGTGACTCCTTTTTGAACTTGTCTTCAAAGTGAAGGTCTTCGGCCGCAGGTTTCCCTTTCACATCACCTGGAGCCCACTGGTGATCAGACAACCGTGAAGCTGACTCAAAAGCTTTGTAGCTTCTGCAGTCACAACCATGCCAAGGACAGTCACCTGGGCCACTTGTAGTAGTCTCTCAGTTGGTAATTACAGAATAAAAATCACTGGAGTCCTAACACAGGACAAAACTGCCAGGAAATGGAATTCTCTTAAGACGATTTTTTAAAATGACTGTGATGGATCTTTTCTGTTATGTATCTGGAATATGCAGGGGCATGGGATTAGGGAGAAGGATGAAGAGAGGGTCTTTCTCGATACCAGTCAGACTTCCCAACCAAGGGTCCAGAGGAGTCCATTCCCATCTGCTGCCCAGTCAAATGCCTGCCTATAAATTCATCTAGTCCTTGGCCTTTCTGTAACAACAGACTTGACATTGGCACAACGTGTCTGACTCACATATGGCCAAGAGCACTTCAATATTCAGGACTCTTTCAACTCACTCACAGAACTGACTGGACTCCTCTGGTCCAGCCCTCTAACTTTTAGGAGCAGAAGAAAGAAGGAAGCAGAAATCTGCAGAACTACAAATGAATGTGCAGAAACTTGCAAGCCTCGCTATCTCTTAGCACGAACAGTGCATGGGAATAATGAAACAGGACGGTGCCAACTACACTGAAATTCCACACGTCATTTCGAAGTGTATTTAGGGAGAAATTAAATTTTTTAAAGTTAAAAATAGAGACTTGTTTTAAGAATCATTCCTTATTAGGTAGTGTCGTTTTTATATTACTTTTTCTATTAAGGCAAACTAGGGTTTCCATTTCTACAAACCCCTGCTGCTCTGTGAGGAGGACGTTGGTGTCAAGAAGATAATCTGATCCTAAGACAGGATGCAAAGCTTAGAAAATGCGAAGCTTTCTGTAAGTTTTAGTTTTTCAAATGATAGCAACCTTTTTATCCAGGGGTCAGAATCTCACAATCTCTAGTTTCAGGGAACAGGGAATGAAAAACTCTCAAAAATACCCAAGAGAAAGCCAGTTCTCAGTAGGTTATGATGGAGCTGTGTTAAGCAGAGACAGAGAAAGAGCGGAGGTCTCCCCTTTCAGTTGAGGAGAACAATTCACAGTTGTTATTTAACAATGAGTGTCAATACTAACACATGCTTCATATATTATTTTAAGAAAGCAATTTTTAGCACATTTTAGAAACTATTCCATGGGAATGAGTTGCATGGAATGAAAAAATCCAGTTATTCAAAACACTATTTCGAAGACGTGCAATTTTGAATGTAAGAAATGTCATCTAAGTACAACAAATTTGAACTCTATTATTTCTCCAAATTGAAACAGTATAATCATTATCCCCATAATAAGACACAGTTTTCTAAGCCCTTGTCATCACTACTGTGATGTACATGCCTGAATAATTATCATTAAGGCATTTTGGTCTACTCACTGAGATTTTTATTTCCATTTTTGAACTACCTGGCCCCTAAGTGTCTTCACCTAATTAACATAGCCTAACCCCAGGGGCATTCTTATCACCATTGCTGGGACTCTTCCACTTCCAAAATCTTCAACTCTTCTATTTACTTTTGCACATAATCTGCATCTAAAGGAGCTATCTGTGAACTTCTCTCCTTAGTGAATGCTGACAGCACTCTTCTCTGACTTTCACAAGCCATCCAAGTCTCTCTGGCCTTCTTTCTGTCCATTACCAGTCACTTTTTGGCTTTACTTCTTTGTCATAATTCAACACTTAATTACCTTCTTCATTAATGTCTACTCTTCACTCCTTTCTCTTTCTGTCCAACATAATGAGAATGCAATCAAACAAAGTAATGGTCTTCCCCGCTATTTCCTCATCCCACATCTCAAATGTTAAGAATATGAATATTTCACGACCTTCTTTGGGCCCAGAAATAGATATGCAACCAAATTCAAAAGATGTAAGCAAAAGTGGTGTGTGCAAATTCTGGGCCTAAGACATTAAGCAAAAGGAAGAAGTCATGCCCTTTTACTTTTTCTTGATGTCTTAAAAAGCACTGAAAATGACTGGAGCACCAGCAGCCACCTTGGTTCATGAGGCAGACTCAGAAATAGCAATGACATAAAAGACCTGGTATTCCTGAAATCTTGTAGAGCCAAATTAGTTTAGACTGACTGCCTTCATATATTTGGAACAAAGAAAGTTTTTATTTTGGTTAAGCCTCTGTTGTTCTGGCTTCTCCTTTTACAGGAAGCTGAATGTAAGCCTAATTACGTAGACCATCTGCCTTATCCACTTTTTATCTTTCAATGCCTCAGTTTCCTCTCCTGAGAATGATACCTAACATATGAATATATTGTGAAGATGGAGGATTTTACAGTCCTTAGTATATAATAAGCCTTTAAAAATGTTAATTAATATTAACACTACCCAGATGTGCCTCAGTGTTGCTGGAGATAACTGCGAGATCACAGGATTTGAACGTTTACTGAAGCTCCTGTGATACTCACGTTCTTTTCTTTGTTTCTAGACATCTCCTGAACCAAGAAATGATCCTCCATTTCTGCCCTACCCCAACATTACCCAGATGACATCTCACACAATGCAAGGGAGGTCGCCAGGTACATATACTGAGTAACCTGCCTCCACCTGCCTCTGTTATCTCACCCTGCCACGTCTTCATTTCTGAGCAGGTGCTCCTGTTTAGCTCACAGATTCTTCCCTCTGCCTGGCTCTCTGCACTGTGCATCTCTTTCCTTTTGCCTCCCCTTATAAATTCAACTTTGCTTTTCTATTATTTCATTGTACCCTTAACATGCCAGTAAATATGTTGCAATTCCTACCAATATAAACATGACAGTTTATGCCTCCCTCTCAAGCTGACATGTTCTTTCCCTTTCTCTGCTCATTCACATATCCAGCATCCCACTTCTTCATCACAAACCCCCGTCAACAGTCAGAAATTATTTGTTTTGAAGTCTAGTCTTTATGTTAGTCATCATCAGTCACCTATGTTCCCAAGCCAGAGAGCTGGGAATCATATCACCTTCTACTTCTCCTTTATGCCCCACAACCAGTTATTCATTAATATTGTTTTAAGCCCTATGTTTTAAGTCATTCACCTTCTCTGTTCTGTTATTTTCCTGTTCCAGTGCTCTTCATGTCCTATCGGCATTCATGCAGTAACCTCCTAAGTAGTTTTCCAGTCTCACACATGGTTATGAAAGTGATCTTTCTAAACTGTAACCCAGGTTGTATCATCTTTGTGAAGAAGAAAATGCACACCCTACGGTACAAGGTCCTTCGTATGGAGAATCTAATTAGATTCTCTGTTTCATCACTTCAAACCACTCTCATGCACTATCAAATTAATGACATTTAGTTTCACATGACAAAAATTCATCCTTCAAGCTCCAACTAAGTCTCAACCCATTCTCTGATGGCTTCCGCGATCTGCCCCATTTCTACCAAAACTAACAACTCCGTCTTCTGTGCAGCAGCACTGTCAGTTGTACATGCCGAGGTTGCCAAGTCGGTGTGGTCATTAGACAGCTAAACTTCCTATAGGCAGGTCTGGACTTCTCTTTGCTTTGTATTTTCAGTGTCTACCCCAATGATTCAACTCGAGATGAGCACATCGATATACAGAAAATAAACAGAAAACTTATGTAAGTTGCACAAAAGTACCAAAAAGGGAAAATTATTTCTTCAACGGACAAAGAATTTTACCCCCTAATGCAATCTTTTGGTTTTATATAAAAAGTCAGAAATTGTTTTATAAAATATTTCCTAATCGTAAGTTTACTTAAAATTTACTGTAAGTTTTCTCTCTTTACTACCTTTTTCTTCATAAGTATTGTTTCCAGTTCCTTAACCTTGTTTATATATTTTTTTATTTTAAAGAGGATAAAACCAAGGAAAATAAAACAATAAAATCAATCAGAACAAACCAGAGTACGTGATACAGGACTTTACAACATTACAAAATCAACAATAGTTACCATAATGCCTTTTGCTGTCTTCAAAATAGCTGCAGATACCTTCAGACATAGTAAAAATCAAACAGAACAGAATAGAATAGAAACAGTAAAAACTAAACAATGGCTACAATAAAGGACTTCAAAACAAGACAATAGTAAATTCAAAATGGCTACCATATATATCTTACTATCTTTGAAATAGCTGCTCATGCCATTGGATATAACATAATCAAAC
>RJWT010018838.1:0-18699 GCA_004365215.1 Cuniculus paca
TAAGAAAACTTTGATTGACATATCACCAAGCTGATAAATTCTTTTCTTAGCTGTGTAAGTATGATGTTGAGCACATTGAAAGCCATGTTCAGTTCTGACATGGTATTTTGATATCCAGTATTTCCTTTGGATTCTTTCTTAGAATTTCCATGTCCTTTCTTTCATTAGCCATCTCTTCTTACCTACTTCTTTTTTTCAACAAATCTCTGAATATATTAGTCATAATTGTATTAAATTTATCATATAACAACTTCAACTTTTATGCCTGAATGTAACTACTGCTTTATTACATCACACTCCCTTTACTTGCCTTTTGACATATTTTGGAAGTTTTGGTTAAAACTTGGACATATCTCTTGCATACTCAGAACTGAGGTAAAGAACTGGTTTACATGAGAATTTATGATAATCTGGTTAGGATTTGTCTGTGTTTAATGTTTGCTCTAGTTACAGATGCCACAGACTTCAAAATTCTCTATTGCTGTTTTTGTTGTTGCTGGTTTTCCTCTTTACCTTGAGTTTTGCTGGATTGCTTTACTCAGTAAATATATATGTATTTCTTGAAGCTCTTTCATCTGTAATCAGCTGCTCTACTGAAGCAATTTTGATATGGTAGTAAAGTTTGGAACAGAGAATTTCAAAACTAGAAGCACTAAATGCAAGGAAGAAATAGGACAACAACTTTTTTATAGCTTGATAATAGAATACAAAAAGGCATTAATAAGAAATGAAATTGCCAAGAGAAATATGCAAAGACATGCATAATTATCTAGCATTTTCTTTTCAGGGAAGTATTTCCTGGTATCCAATATATGTAATTATAAAACTTCTTTTAGCATAAAGAGGCAATTGAGTTTAGAGAAATGCTAAATATTCTAATCTATAACAAAAATAAAAAGAAACTTTCTTGCGATGAAAGTGTTTTTTGCTCCCCTTTTATTAGATATCTACAAAAGAAATTTATATTTAGTTTATTTTAGAAAGACATTATACTAAGAAAAAGAACAACTTGTTCTTCATCTCCTTTTTCTTCATCTTAATTTTCAACTTTGTCCTCATCTTCATCATCTTTGGTTCTCCTCATTTTCCTCTTCCTCTTTCTCTCCCTTCTCCTCCTCTCCTTTTCTTTCCTTCTCTTCCTCTTCATACTTTTTGGTAGAGGTTGGGGGAATAAGAAGGAAGAGGGATGCAGAGACCTTGAGGCAAAGTGGTTAACAAGAGCACAGTTCCTTATCTTATTTCTGTAGTCAGTGCCCAAAAACAAACACTTTGACAACCATTGAGAAAGGAGGGCTTCCCATCAATATGAGCAGCTATCCCAAACCCTATGCAGGCAGCCATAACAGACACAAAACACTTTCATTTGTGTGATAATTTTCCATCCTTGTAATTCATATATGTCATTTGGATTTAAACACAGACAGAAGAATGCTGTCCTGAGAAATTTAAATCAAGTAATTGGCAATAGTAGTCCTTTAATCTTTGGCGTGTCATTTATATTTTAAACTCTGGAGTCAGGATCTATATTCATTTATCCTTGTTTGGAAAAGAAGAAAATTGAAATATGTTATGTACATATACCAGTTCCCAATAGTGGATGTAATCATTGTGTACTGCAAACACGTACTAATAAAAGTAAAAACGAATAAACAAATCAAGTGCATTGACAATACTACTTATAAAATAATAGGAAAAATTGGAGTATATAGAACTTAATAATCAAATGACAAATACCTCTTTTTGGAGGGGGAGTGCTGAAGATTGAACACTGGACCTTCTAACTAATATATCTCCCAGGCCTTTTTTAGTTTTTAATTTGAGACAAAGTCTCCCTAAATTATCCAGGAGGGACTCAAACTGATTGAGCCCTTTCAGGGTTCTGGAATTACAGTCCTGAACCACCATGCTCAGTAGAGAAATTCTTATTTGTTCAATAACATAGTAACTGTTTTGAATTCTCTTTAATTACTTTGTTTCAAGAAAAAATTATCTGTGATGCTTTTAAAAATGAGCAGTAAATTTTTGCCTTTCTCTGAATTTTCTATTGGAGACAATAGATCATAACAAGATTTTAAGGAGTTGAATGAAGAGATAGAGTCTTCATAATAAATTTGAAGATGATCAGCTTGAGAAGATTGGACAGGAGACCCAGGTTACTTTCAACAGGGCTTTTGTAGGGACTTTTTTCTTTCTAATTCTACTGATTCTGGTCTCTTTATAATTCCTTTTCTCTAATTTTTCTTTCATTGCATTTTGCCTCCATTTGTATGATTGTACACGGGTCTATTTAATTGAAGAATTGTTTCTAGCAAGGAAAAAGTAGATTCAAATTCCTTAAATAATCTGTGGCCTGGGCAAAATCTTCCCAAACACCTTATTTTTTTCCAAAACCACATATGCAAATTCTGGGATTTTTGAAATACCAAAATGTGTGCTTATATTTAGCAGCCTCTGATTTCATATTACAACTATATCACATTAATTGGAACACACATCTGATTTTTAGATCATCTTATAACAAAGGAAAATTTAATTTCTGCCTTCATGCATCACTCTTCTATGCTTTCATTCTACCCATGATTGTCAGTTCCATTATGTACTGATTCTCAGTGTACTGCTGAATATTACCTGAAGCCCAAGGTCAAGACTTGAAAAAGATGTTACTTTCTATTGGCAGTAGAAAAGGACCGACATGTGAAAAGCTACCCTGCTCCATTATGAGGCATTCCCTAGGTAACCTGAGATGACTAAATTAGTCAGCTGGACAAATAAATACACAGCTTTTAAACTCAGGGTTAGTGCTGTTTATACAGAGGATTTTAGCAAAGGTGACAAATGGTTAAATCTGGTGAAAGTTTCAACGTTAATATAAATAAAATTTTCTTTAGAGTTCAAGGAACTACCAACCAAAGGGACTGGCACTAGCTTTTGAGAAGAGGAGCTTAACTTTTCAGTTGATAGTCCTTTGGACTCTGAAGTTTTGTTTTGTTCTTTTTAGGACACTATATCATTGGAGAGTTTCTAAAAATCAAAAATTTCAAAGACAGTATAAACTTATACCATTGAGAAGTGGAAAATATTTGCAAAGTACATTCTCCATTCATAATTTTTTAAAAATTTATATTACTATGCCTAACAATGAATACCCTTGTGGATCCTCATACATTTGATTCTATTTGATTCTTTCTATTCTCCTTGAAGAAAGAAAGAAGTCAAAATATTACCTAGAGGAAATGGCTTTCGGTCTCTTTGCCTTGCCATATGGGTTTGCACTATTCAATTGCAGCCAGAGGTAAAGCTGAACTAGGATTAGGTTTTCCTATATAGGAGGCTGGGTAGCTCCAATTGATGACATGAAGGGGAGGAAGGCAACACTTTCATTCTGCAGTTAAACTCGCACTCAAGAGAGAAGAAAAGGACAAAAGCAAGTAAAGTCTGAGTGTTCCTGGGTATTCTTCTTAAAGAACTCACTCTATCTCTCTGTAGCCAGAATGATTAAAAGAGCAAAATGTGTGCTTAGTGAAAATCTTCTAAGAATATTAAAAGAAGAGAGAAGATATTTTTACTGAGATACAGAATTGTGCAAGTCCACACTGGTTTATTCATAACACCACAATTTAAAAAGGTATAAACTTTTTGTAAATTTTAGTCACCTCATTTGGTTGCAAAATCTCAGTGGAAAAAGCATTATATGACTTATTTACTATTCTTACTTGTGGTGAATATATAATATATATATATATATATATATATATATATATATATATATATAATCAAATCACTGTCTCATCACTTCAACCCGTCCTTCCATACTTGAATTTTGGAAACTGGGTCAAAGATTCATTGAAACTATATTTCTCCAGTTACACTTTCCTAGTAAGTGGTACCGAAGGAAGATTAATAGACAGGAGAAGAAAAGGGAAACTTTATTCTTGCTATTTGCCATTTTCCTAACACAATCATTTCAAACTTTCATCACAGCATTCAATTATTTTTGGCATTTCCAGAATCAGCCTCATACCTCCATTTAAATGCTCTGTCCCTTCCCTCTAATTTTGACAAGTTCTTCTTGCTATTATTTTCTCTGAGTTTCTCATTGTTTTCTACTTTATTCTTTCATATCTCCATACCTGTGCAAACAATCTCTTGAATTAATCTTACTCTATTGAAATATCAAGTGAGATTTTCCTCTTCTTCTTTCTACTTTATTGAGGTATGACTGACAAAAAGGAATCGTACATATTTAAAGTCTTCAGTCAGATGTGCAATATATGTATACATTGTGAAGTGATCGCAATAATCAAGTTAATTGCCATATATGTACCCAAATACAGTTACTATTTTTTTCTTTCTTTTCATTTACTGTACAGTCAGAACACTTCAGATCCCCTCTCTTAGCAAATTTTAAGTGTGCAATACAATATTGCCAATGACAATGACTGTTTAGTCTATTTGTGTTGTTCTAACAAAACATCAGGCAATGTATTAAGAAGAGAAATTTATTTTCCAATAGTTCTACAGTCTGAGAAGTCTAAGACCAAGGTGCCAGCAAGTTCTGATTTCTACTGAAGGTTGCTTCCTTGCTTCAGAGAAAATTCTTATTACTGTCCTACAGGGAGGGGAACTCTGTGTATATACGTGACAAAAAGTAAAAGATAAAAGGACATCAGAGCCAAAAGCTGTGTGAAGGACTTAATACCATTTAGTAGGGAAGATCACTTCCGTCTGAATCTCCTCTGCAAGATCCACATCTTAGTTCTACTACATTGGACATTAAATCTCTGTATTTTGAAGGACATATATTCAAGCCACAGTAGTCATCAGGGTGTAACTTAGATCTGCAGAATGTATTCATCTTATATAACTGAAATTTTTCATCCTTTGAGTACCATTTCTCTACTTCTCTCCTTTTCTACCCCTGACAACCACTGCTCTCCTCTATGTTTTTATGAGTTTGACTACTTTAGATTCCACATATAAGAGAAAATGTGCAATATTTGTTTGCCCTGTTTTGCTTAGCACATGCTACTCCATTCTTGATGGACTCCTGACTGATACTGACATGCTACCCCACAACCTTATTGATATGTTATGTAACATATGATATGGGCACCATATTTTATTTCTAAAACTAGAGGTAATCAGAATTCCAAAGTATATCTTATGTTAAAAATGTTGGATAAAGACTCTGAGGAATGTATTTTAATAGTGCTTTTTTAAATTACTTTCTAAAAATATCTTTGGTTTGGGAAAGGACAGAAGCACAGATCTCAGAATTTGGTCACGTGGTTTAGGATTCAGCAATACCATAGAATATCTCCAAGCAATCTCTATTGCCATGGTTTAAAAACTACCTTCTTTTATGCACTGGAAAGTGAAATACCACATATACTCTAGCAACTACTTCCTCAAGTGTACACAGAGAAGCTGTGATTGACCATTCCAGAAAATAGTTACTACAGAAAGCCTATGTTGTCCTAAATCTCTGTCTGGTGAAGAGAGGACACAATCTATTTTACAGTTATACTAATGTTACCCTGACCAAAACACTGCAGTATATGTATTGACAGGGTAACATTTGAGGCTAGCTTCTAAAGGTACTGTCCTTGGGACTGACCCCTGGTGAGTTCCCCTGTAGGTTAGGTTTAAATAATTTTGGACACTTGTTCTGGTATTGAGACTCTGGGCTTCCCATGCTCTCTATGTAGTTGACTCATTCTGCAGCTGCTGCCTTATATGTTGTCCCTTCCCTCCCTGCTACTGCTTATAGAGGTTTATGGCAATCCTAATGTGTTTTTAACAACTGCTCTAGTATCCTACGGTTTGTGAGCTTTCCATGCAAACGAAGCTATGTCTATAACCCTTTAGGAATCATTATCTTTCAATATTGATAAAATAAGGATCATAATGTTCAAAGTTTGAAATAATAGTAAGCCAAATTCCCAGTAAAGAGAGAGGATGTGTATAGATAAAAAAATTTGTATTTAATTGGTGTTACTAAATAGCTAATTGAAAGTCTTCCCATCATTTAATGCAAATATAAAATTACTTAAATACTCTGAATGCAAATACATAGTCACACAATCACATGCTTGGGATCACAAAATGTTAGGCTTAACGGGACATGATGATTATTGAAATATCACATTATATTCATGGATATCTTTCTAATTGTACACCTTTATATCATCAGTTAATGTGTATAAATAAGCATGTGCTACTGTATTAATATAATACAAAAGTTATAAATCAGAAAAATACGAGAAAAATGAGATGAACGTAACAAGAAATACTAATGTCCTTCTGAATCCCAATAAGTACCTACTATATACTTTCAAATATGCACTCTTGGAGACCATCAACCTAGCAAAAGCAATTAACATACATAGAGAATGGCAAAGCAAATTATTAACAATGCTAACAAAGGAATTCATCCATCATTAATATCAGATAGCTTAGTCAAGTATATTAGTTTCCTCCCTGCTCAGTGCTACATTTGATGAGAAATATTGTCTCCCTATTTTTTGTTGTGGGTAACAGTGTACAATGTATTATCTTGATTCTCTACTCACAGCATTTGTACTTTATTTTGCCCCTTTGTGGTAACCTCCTCTAACAAACTGTCTAACCTCCCTGCATTACATCTGCCTCAAACTATTTGTGATTATTGTATAGATATACAGTTTGAATTTCAGTATATATTCCTAAAAGACATATTTTCCGCAAATTAAAATATTCTATTTAGTTCTAAATATGGAAAGTAAAATTATACAACCCACTGTGAAATGAATTACTCATACATTGTATGTCACATTTTAAGCTAACAACTCTATAACCTTAAAATACAGCTCGATCTTAAAGTATTAATTTTGAAATGATGCATTTGTGCTAATGATTTACTAGGAGGAAAAATCCTTTAATCTAACCTTTTTGCTTATGAACTTGAAAGTTGAACTCCATAGAAATGACTGACTGCAACAGCAGGGCTTTTCACCAGCTGATCAAAATTAACAGTTTCTTTCAATTGTTCTAATTAAGACCAAAGGGAGTTCTGGAATGTACCAACAGCATCTCAAATTGCTCCCTAGCACCTGGGAAGGAATATCAGTTTTTACCTTTTCCTACAAATAGTTTAGTCTAAATTGCTATTATTACTATTTGCTAAAGCACTTCTATCAATACGTCCCATGAGATTTTTTCAGTTTTATTTCATTAGGTTACAAAGCAAAACAATTAAGTCGGGAAACATAATTTCCAGTAGGAATGTGTTAGAAACTAGATTCCTTATCAGTGACCTGTAATACTGACATGCATACTATAACCATAGCATGCATACGTTAGTGTTTTATGTAGCAATAATTTTTTTCTTACTCAACAATTATTTCATATTCATACAGAAATATAATTAGAGATCAAAAATTTAGTTATGATCATTATAGCATAAAATCATATTGAAATTCTCAGAAATACAAAACTTTTGCTTTTAAGTGTTTATTTTTACTGAGAGCTGAATAGTTCTCAAACTGTCTGTCCTTCAAAAGAAATCCTGTCCTATTAAATTATACTGTATTATCATTTACCATCTAAACTTCTAATCCACATTTTCAGTAAAATTTGTTTTTAATATTAATGTACTTCAAAATTATTTATTTAAAGTGTCTTCCAGGATTTTTCTTTGAAGAATTTAGATAGTTTCTTATTTAAATAAGCATCAGCCTTTAAAGTTATATATTTTCATAATTGAATCAAAGAACAGGGTAAAATTTAAAATCTTTACATGTATATAATACAAAGACAAATCATTTAAGTAGTCATTATAAAGTGGTTAAAAATCAAAGAAAAAATTGTTTTCACATCACTGAATTCTGGGTGTCTATTGTATTCTGATGAAGACTCTAGATCTCTGTAAGTCACCCAAAGACCAGTTTGCTTATGAAGTAAGATTGCGTTATATGGGTGGTGAAAACATATTGCTTGCTTCGTCATGTCAAGCTATTTCTTCTTTGAATGTGGCAATTCTTAGTCTAAAGACCTGTGAGAGGGGGCATACTCTTTAACCTTCTACACAATCCTTGACAAAGTAATTGACTCTTTCAACTCAGTGCCCTGTTAAGATATGAGCAATCTCTCCTTGTAATTAGCATTCTTTACTAGAAGGGTGATGGCTGGATGGTTGAATGAGCCAGCAGTCTTCAGAGAAGCCTTCCCTTCCCTAGGGCTGTGGACAGACTATTTAAAACCTGTGTGAAAGAGTCAGCAGGATTAACATGGAGCCAACTTCCTTGGGAAATGGAGCCAAAGAGATTCTAAGGAGACAAAATACTTCAAGACAATCGCACTAGTGGTGAAAATCTCCAGACTTACTGGTCTTGTCACTTTAAATTTAACTGATGACATGAACATTAAGCAGGGCTACAAAGGCTTCTCTATGAGCTTAAACTCTTTTTTTACTTCCTGAAAGCTTAAGATGTTTCCTATTTTTTTCAAACAGAAACTGAAGTGAAATTTATCATAAAAATTTGGAAAACACCTATGGTTTATTTACATATACATGTAAGAACATTAACACCTTTAAATAGAAGCATTTTTAGCACCAACTTTTGGAGTATATTCAAGTTGTTATTTAATTTGCAATTCTTACTATAAATCAAAAGTTCTAAGTACATGATTAAAGATTTTTTTCATTAAACATTCTTAAAAGTAATTTAAATTTTGTACAACTTGTTTATGTAAGCTTCATCAAAGATTTGTGTACTTTCTCATTATCAACTCTCTAAATAGGGAATTTAAATTTGTAAGTAGAAGAGAAAACTTCAGGACACTATTTCATTATATATTAAAGGACTATTTCAATAGCAAATATCAGATCTAGATATTCTATTTATATTATACTTTTCCTAGGAAACAGAATATGAAATCATAAAGAGCTATCATTCCTTATTTTATGTGTAGAATTAGATGATTTATTAACTCTGTATAGATTATAATGCATCATTATGGTGAAGAAATGAGTAACATTTAGCCAGTCTCTCTAAAGCATCTATAGGGCAGTTGACTCATCAAACATATTCATAAATAATAAGATCTATTAATCTTAGATTGTGGGCTATGCCTGAAAATAATGAGCTTTTAGGTTGAAACTCTATCGCTGGTGTAACCATGTGGGCCAATATTAAATTCCCTCCCAGGAGAGGATGTCTAAAACCCAATCTAACACTATGGGTGGTAGAAAGCCTGCAGCTTTTAACTACTCATGAAATTTAAATAATATTGCTTTACCGAAGAAAAATAATTTCATTTTAAGGGCAATATTTTTAGTATTATAAGTTTAATTGATAATCAGGCATAGAAATCAGTTTCCTCACTCAATACATTCATTTATGCATGTAATCCTTTAATAATAAGCACCTAGGTAGTGCCAACAGTGTACTCAGCCCTGGTCTAGCCACTTTACAGATTCTATTTCCTCCCCTTGTCTTTAGAGAATTTGAATCTCCTCATATGTGTAATTGTATGGGTTCTCATAGACACAGAAAGATAACTCTTCACAACTGGATCACTGATCTAACTCTAACTGGCAAATCTTATGCAGGCAAGATAGTCATAGAACTTGCTATAAAGAGAATTCATAACTATGAGAGACTATTTAATACTAAGATACTACTGAAGCAGACCAAATAAGAAGGATTCCTTAATAAAGCATAAATGCAGTTCTATATGCATAACTTGGGTGAAGACTTGTTGACTCAAACCCTCTGGATATGTTATGCAGACTGATAATAAGAGTGCTCTGTGATATACTGTGTGTAATTCATCTCATTAAACTTTCATAGTTTTGTACCTCGGCAGTTCTGCAATTGGGATATACATAACAGTCTTTAACAGTAAGTCAAAGGAACGTTTCCTTTTCTTACTTTGAAACAAACAGCATTGGCACAACTCTATGATAATAAAAAAAAATTGTTAGGTAAGATAATGTTTTAAGAATTTGAATCTTAAAGTATGTCCCCAAAATATTAAACTATTCATATTAAGAAGCAAATCTTGAAAAAGAAGTAAAGGTTTTACATTTTTTGCACATGGAAACTGATTAGGTAGATAAATCATACTCTAAAGACAGAGCCTTTGTATTTTAGAGGCCATTATTTCTTTTAAAATAATACCAACTGACCTGAAAAGTTAACTCCTAACCCTATGTACCAGGCTCATATCATCTGATATCATTCAAATTCTGTCTCTGAAATGTTAATGGAAAAAATGGCAAGTAGCTAAAGTGGTGTCATGTCTGATAAAGTTGCATTTTCTAGTCTATTATTTGTATGCCACATAAAATGCTACACTAGAACATAAAGATGATTTCCTAGAGTTCCATATCATATAGAAATCTTAAAGAATTCCAGGCATAGAGAGAACACTAAAGAATTCAAATAGATTTAGATACTAGCATTCATTTGATTTCAGTATCTGAGATTGAAATGTCCAGATGAAAAAAGCATCCGTGATTTTTAAAATTTCATGGAAAAATTTCTAAGATTTCACTGTATAGAATAGGAAGTAATAACTTAAAATATAATAATGATAGCAAGATAAATGCATATTACTAATGCCTTAGTCTATTTTCTGTTGCTCTAACAGAATTTTTGAGACTTAGTAATTTATAAAGAAGAATTCAGTTAGCTGATAGTTCTAGAGACTGGTTCTTCCAGGGCCTGGCATCTATGTGATCAGAGTTTTCTCGCTGCCCTATATCATGGCATAGAGCATCATACAGTGAGAGAGCAAGAGAGTAGAATGAATGGACTGCCTGTTTTAACAAACCCAAGTCTATGAGAATGGTCTTAATCTATTCACAAGGACTCCATCTTGATAACCCACGCACCCTACTAGGTGACATCCCCTAAATACCACATTGAGGATTAAGCTTCTGTCATGTGAATTTGTGGTGACCTTTGAACAATAGCAAACACCAAATTTAATTTCTTCAAGTAAACTGTTTCTTTTGCTATCGCAATTTCTATAAAAGGAACTCTGTAAAATTAAAATTTGAATAGACGTTTAGAAAAATATAGACCTTTACTTTTAAAAAATGTACTTTATGCATAATTTACCAAGTTATTCTTCCCATTTCCTTTCATAGAAGATGAGTGGAGCTGATTAATAGACTCCACTCTTCAAAAATAATTTAAAAAAATAAATAAATAAATAAGGAACTTAGGCTGGGGTAGTAATTCAGTTGTAGAGCACTTTCCTCGCATGCATGAATCTCTAGGCTCACTCCACAGTACCACAAAAAATTAATTTAAAATGTACTACAAAAACAAAGCAACTATGGCACAGGTAGCTACCATGTAAAGTATTAAAATTTTAGTTTAATGTAAACTCTTCTTTCTTCATAGATTTCATTATGAACGAGGAATTTAATCTTCATATGTCCACGTGCCTCACCACAAATTAGCCTATCAAAAGTTACAAAGGTAAAATGGCTACAGAAATAAACCTAATCAATAGTTTTAGTTGCCTTGTTTCTGTGTCTAATATTTAAGAATATCTAATATTTAACCTGATTCTGGTCCCAAACCCACTAGGTGATGGTTCACTGGAATCTTCTGGAAAAGAAGGTCCTCCTTTCTCAGGAAATTTTACAAATTTAATTTTCTCACTCTTTCTTGGGAAATAAGGAATCCTAAAGTCCAGAATTATTATTGGAAGTCATTCAGTTGAAAGAGTAGCATGGTACAATGAGACACTAAAAGCCAGGACAGACAGACAGACACCATCCATTCACTGACGGAAGGATTGGGTTATTGCATCAACCAGCACTGAAGTCCATTCTACACTTAAACTTCTTGTTACTTGATCAAGTAAATGTACCACTGTACTTTCTGTACCATGAAGCTCATACTAACTGAAATAATAAAGAAAATAAAAATTATATATTTAAAGAAACTGATCTTAAATGATATTAATATAAATAGTAAATTTTTCTAAATGTAAGTCATAAAGTATTCTAATTGTTAATTGTTCTAATTGATACTTGTTGGTCATATATCCTAGATAGAAATTAGTATAAGTCCAGTGTTAAATAAAAGTAAGAGTTCCTTGCTCAAGAATTATTAAGTTTACAAGAGACCACTGGGCATGTGGTTCTACCTAACAGGCCATATATCCATGAACTCAATCTTGGTCCTACATGAAGTCTTGTAACTCATTTACACCTCAGTTTCTTTACTCATTAATTGACAGTGTTTTAATGGTATCTGTTAGTGATTTGATGAATCTACTAAAATCCATCAATTGTATATAAGTAGAGTTTATTTAGGAACAGCCACATTCAAATTTATATGCATATGTTGTCATATTCATATTGATTAATATTGTCCTATTAGAGATGCATTCATTAATCTTCCAATATTTTGAAGCTACGGTTCTGCTCACATGAGAAGCAAGTTTCTTGTTGACTTGATTTTTAAAATTTTAAATGTAAGAGCCACACGGATGCAATCTTCCCTCATTAAATTACCTGCAAAAGTAAATGAATAGGGCCAGGGATTTAGCTCAGCAGCACAAGTGCCTGCCTGGCAAGTGCAAGGTTCTAAGTTAGATCCCCAGTACAAAAAAAGGAAAAAAAAGTAAATGAATAAGTTCATGTGGAATTGCAATAGACCTGATTTGTTTTTCTACCCCCAAACTTGTAACCATCAAGCAAAATTAGAAATTTTAAAGGATTTTAAATTACATATTCCTTTGAGAAGATGAAAGCTAACTAATTTTCCAGGAAAACAGTACATATGTCTGTCTGTACAAAATATCTTAATGTTTTACTTAAAGAATTTAAATTGGTCCACAGATCGCAGGTTTACCATCTGCATTTCTGAAAGTGACCACACATAACAGAAATTTGATGTTAATTTCTGGCTTAGAATCTTTAATGATCTACATTAGGGATACATTTGGGATAAAGTTAGGTTGTTTAACATCATGCTTAAACAAAATCACTTTATTCCTATATCTCTGCTTTTTTCTGCTTAGCATATTGGCTATATTGAACTCCTGCAGTCTGTCTATGTGTGATGTTTCTTCCACTTAAACCTCTGATTCTCAGGCCTCTTAATGTAGAATAACTTGGGGGAGATTTGTCTTTTAAATATCATAGCCTAGGCTGCAGCCCCAAAGATTTAGATTTAACTGAGTTTGTGTAAATTCCAAACATTATTATTTTTTTGAAATCTTCCCAGATAATTCTAAACTGCTCTTTGGATTCAGAAATATATGAAATATCAATAAACTTTTTAAAAAATTCTGTATATCACATACTGTTATGTGGGATTATAGTCCCTGAGCATCGGGAAAATTCAAAGAGTTATTCAAATAAAGAAGCGAAGTAAATCAAAATCTTTCTTGAGAGGCAAAAGAGTGAGATTTGATGAGGAGTACCATTCAAGCTATACAAAGAGACCATAGTTATGATAAGTTCACTATGCCCTGTTTCTCCCTAGACCCATGCATTAACTTCTGATACTCCACAGATAAACAGATGCTAAAATACATGTTAATTATGAAATTGGAATGTTATACATTTGTGTATGTGGGTGGTTATTCACCTTTCTGGATTTGTAAAGTAAATCTATAAACGTTATTGCTTCTCCCTCAAGTTACAAAAATATGATGTACAAAATTGCTATTCATGGTAGTATATCATAATTTAAACCTGTATCTGGCCAGAATCAATATCTTCATCCTACACTTCCAATATATTTAAAGATAAAGTAAATTATTAATATGGCAGGTATGATTTGAGATATAAACTATAATACCCTTCCCCTTATATAGTAAATAACACAAATACCATAATCATTCATGAGTAATTCAGTTGGACTCCATTGGCACATGTTATAATGCACACCTGACTTTCCATGGATATTTAGTTCTTAACATTTAAATGCTAACTGAACTTTTGCTTTAATTTGCAATATTCTATTAGGGAAATGATAAGCCTGTTTAAAATTCAGAGTGGTTTGCAAATAGTCATTTTCACACATTCATATAGATTTTTCTTAAAACTTTAAGTGTTAAAAAATAATTTTATAAAAACCGTTACAAAAAATTGAAACTACTGTACTGAGTTGCCAATAATAAACAGAATGATAAATGCTAAAAGATCAGCATCATTCTAAAGAATTAGAAAATAGTGGCTTGAAGAAATCAGAAAGCATATTCTCTGAATCAGGATGTACCTGAAGAGCATAGAGATGCTATTTCCTCATGAACCTACAGTAAAAATCCATACATCGTGCACCTGTCACCACTATGCAGAGATTAGTTACTCAGCTTGGTGTGAGATCTAAGTGTGGTGCTGAATGCTGTTTCACACTAGACAATCTGAATACATTTCCTAGAAAAAGAATATGAAGTTTCCATTGCAATTTTTCTTAGGATTTTTGTTCCTGCATTTCCCTACTAGACAGATTTCTTTTAACATGGAACTCTGATTTGTCACCCTACATAGATATTTTGCACAAATTACAGCCCTCTTTGATCCGTTGAGATACACAGGCACAAGACGTTCATTTTCTTGAAGAAATTTTAGGCTTCTAAAAGGACTTTAGTTACAGGATCCTACTTTGGACCTCACACAACTAGAGCTATCAGGCTTTTCCTTCTCTAAAATTGGAATATATGTAATAACAAAATGACTTAATAGCGGGAGAACACATTGCCTTATAAAAGACAATTTTAACTATTTCAAACCTGGATAACTTGTGTTAGCTCCCAATAATTGCTAGCTAGTATAGTTTCTTCCTTAAGAGATATCTTTTCCCCATTCTTTCTCCCTAGTAGAGGAGATGTGGTAATTCCATGGGTTAGCTATTATTGTTAGGTAATTATGGCTGAAGAAATTATAATGGATATCAGATACAACGCTTTGGTGGATGGAGGATATGATGTCCCTAAATGACCTTGTTTTTGGAAAATGGATAAATGTAGGACTAAATTATTACTTAAGATATCACCACCATTATGGTTCACTCTGTTTCTTGTACCTAGCCAGGATGAGCGCGATGACCAATGAGCGGCATGGTTATCTAGGACATGGTTCATCTTGGTGAGCTTACTCAAAAGATACAGCATGCAGAAAACTAGCATAATCAGTGTCTTCTGAGGACCAATATTATAGTTGGAACTAGTCAAATGTACATGGTTTCCCTTGTTTTCAAAGGATACCATCAGGTGAGCATTTTCTGCCAGAATCACATGGAGTTTCCCTTGAATGAAAAAGTTATCACCACGATTTCCTCTAATATTACACAATTCCTCTCTAATGATGTAGAGAAGTATGAAGATGGACAATCTAAGATATATTATAAAAACAATCAATAAACACAGACTCAGAAACAGTTGTGATAAACTGCATTTTCCAAGACAAAGCAGGCAATACCATAGTTACTCATAAAATGAGGCAAAGTGAAATTTGCACACCTGCTCTGCATATGGTGCTTACATTTGGAAAACATAAATTGTGATACTCATTGATGTATTCATTTACTTGATCACATATTCAATCAACATGCTTCATATTATTTTCTTCAAGGTTTGATCACATGGTATCTTTATTATAATGGCCTTGAAATAATGAAAACCCCAGGACTTTTTTAAGACGTTGGCTTTATTTGGTTTCACTCTTGCATTGGTTTCCTGATGATACCACCCCTTAAATGATCTCATAATGTAATTCTTGATTTCAGAGGGCACCGAGCTTCTCTAATGGATTATCTACCCCCTCATCCACACCCCTTTCTCTACACTTTGTAAGGAAATGCCAGCCAGCTGGAAAGGCAGGGCAACAAGTACAGCTGGGAATTTCTAGCCCACAGATGTCCATTCTTGTATTTGAAAGCTTGCCAATATCAAAGCTGGATTTGTTGAGGGATCCCCACAGTTGTTTTGCAGAAAGAAAATTATCCACTGGCACTAATAGTAATAATCCCCTCTTCCACATCTGATTTAGTACTTGAGCTAGAGCCGCATCCCCCTTTCCTTAGCAGGATTGAACTAGTATCAAGTTCTCCAGCCTTACACAAGTGGGTGGCAGACTGTCAAGATGAGAATTAAATGGGTACAGGTGGCGCCACCTGCTTGAAATGCTTTTGAGTATTTTGCGTTTCATTATTGCTGCACATCATCGCGCTGTTCTTTCTTTTCTTGCCAACAGCCATAGTACCATTTGTTTGAGCTTAAAGTCTGTTGCAAACTCTGATTTTGGATAAGAAAACAACATGAAAGGAATTTTTTTCACTCTGAATGTGGAACAAGTCCAAGGAAAGATAATTATATCTTCACATAGAAAGTAATACATGATAATTTAATTAGGAAGTATACATGTTCATTAGAAGATGAGAAGAAAAATTACTTTTTTGGATTTTTTTGTTTACTGAATTGCAATAATTGGCAAACAATGTGTTGTTCCTAATTAACATTCATAGGTTCAAAATTCATATTAGTTTGATGAGCACCTTATGTATTATGTCTTTCACATTGTGAATCATCTTATTTTTGTTTGAAGCTTTAAAAAACTACATGGCCTACATTTGCTAGTCTTGTCAGATGAAGTGCAGTTTCAGTGTAATGTCTTGGGTGAGAGAGTGGGTAACTAAGAAGTATTTTCAGCCTAAAAAAAAGGATGAAATGTTTCAACAAAGCTTTACTCTGAGTTCAAAGTAGTAAGGCAATGGTTTTAAAAAAAAGAGTTCAAAATTTCTAAAAATCATGTGCCATAGTGGGAAGAAACTCTCCAGTGAGACTGCCTACTCACAGCATCTGAAGTTTTCTAAATAGATCTCATCATGTGCCCACAAAGAGTATTGTTTATTTTTTTTGTAAACAGTGTCTTTGGGGAAAAAAACAATAAATATAAGCTTCATAGTTGATGAAAATTTAATGAGAACCAATTATTAATGTGTAGACAAGGATAAGGAAACTAACAAACAAAGGTATAGTCCTGAGCACGAGATAGGAATAAACGTAATAGGACCCAAAGAGAGTATAAAACAAGAAGTGTCAAATAATAGCAGCCTCAGAAGAGGAATAGAGCTACTGACAACCTAGAGAGAAGAAGAAAAAGGACCTCAACTCATCACCAGTGATTACCTCCTATTGATCTAAGCAATCCAGAAGCCGTTGGCAGGGAATCTCATAAGTCCATACGGCTTAACCTCCCAGGGAAACAAAGCAAAAGAGTAAGCGAAGGAAGGGAAAGTTGAAAATATTTTGCATAATCTGTATACCCGGCCCTGCAAAATCTATGTGTCTCTTTCCAGATCATAGCACTGCAATGTCAATTCATATTTAGTCCATCATATTCTGTTTGTGAAATCATGGGCAGATGAGAGGAAAAAATATATATAAATATAAAAACAAGGAAGGAAGGAAGGAAGGAAGGAAGGAAGGAAGGAAGGAAGAAAGGAAGGAAGGAAGGAAGGAAGGAAAAAGGACAAATATAAAGCATTCTGTTTGTTAAATCATGAGCAGTTGAGAGAAAAAAAAATATATAAATACCAAAACAGAAGGAAAGAAAGAAGACAAATATAAAGCATTTTACTATAATATCTGTTTCTATATCTAGTCACCATGGCACAAGATGATAATCTTATTTTGCAATCTTCCACCACACTTTACATGCTTTCTTTTTTTTTTCTTTTTACCTTTAGTCATTCTCTTCATTGAATGGTTTGTTTTCCTTGCAATGATGAGCCAAGCCTTCATTTGAGTCCTTGGTGATTTCTCAATTCAGTTTCTTTAGTTTTCCACATATCAGAAATATTAAGCAAGAGAATACTAGCAGTAGCTTAGTAACTTCCCTGAGTTCTTGCTTCTTCTTGCCTTCATGTATAGATGAAGCCCAATATCTTCACAGATAATTGAGATTACTCTATATGACTGATTTCAGCCTTTTGGTTAGCAACATAATCAAAATGGCCAGAGGGAATCCTCAAATTTCAATTCATTCAACCTGTGACTGTGCTCTCTAATAGCGTGAGTAGTAGACCTCAAAAACACATAGTTCAAAATAGTATGGAAGATAAGCAGAATGCTTTTTCTGATGGATAATTTAGTGAAGTAAGGAGGGAATTACTTTAATGACTACTCTTATGGTTAATACATTGTGTCAACTTGAGAAGTTTAGAAGTTTAACTGAGAGACTCAGCAGGAAGCCAGGGTTCTTTGTAAATATCCTCATCCTGTGTAAAGGAGGGCAAGGACATTTTGTGAGTGCTTCACCCACCCTGGGAACGGGGGTTGGCCTATATGCAATATAAGGGAGGAGAAGAGGCTTCCCTTTTCTCTCTTTGCTCTGGCTGCTGCCTTGAAGAGTTGCCCCAGTGCCATGCCACCCTGCCTTGGATCCAGCTGATTATGGACTGAAATCTCCAGAAACTTTAAGTTAAATAAACCTCTTCTTCCCTAATTTTGGGTGTCAGGTGTTTGTCTCAGCAACGAAGAAAAGTAACCAAGACAGAATTTGGTACCAGGAGTGGGGTCATTGCTGTGACTGAACCTGACTGTGTGGTTCAAGAGCCTTTGAGAATGGCTAGTGGGGAAGAGTTTGGAAAGGTTCAGAGATGTCATCTGAATGCATAGATCTGTAACAGCGTAGGCTGTTCTGTAGGGGAGATTCTGGTCAGAGCTCAGGAGACCAGAAGT
>RJWT010018839.1:0-18672 GCA_004365215.1 Cuniculus paca
ACCCTACACACTTCTGAACCTTAACAGACTCCTAGCAGCCTAGTGGCAGTGGGAGGAGAAGGGGTTAGCAAAAATAAGCCTGAATATAGCGTCATCCTTTCTCTGCCGTAAGTGAACTTCCTTGGCCTAAAAATGTTCCTTGTGCTTGGTTTTTTTTTTTTTTTTTGAAACAGGGTTTCACTGTGTTGTTCAGGGTAGTCTTGAATGCATGGGCTCAAGCGATTCTTCTGCCTCAGCCTCCCAAACAGCTGGGACTACACATGTGTGCCACTGTCCCCATACTTTCTTGCCTACCACTGATTTTTAATGAACAATAGTTGAGCAAGTGTCACCAGCAGAATCTGTGGAAGGGCAACATTTTGTTTGTATTTGCTGGAAAAATAAATACAGATTTTCAGAGAACAAATGCAAGTTTTGAGTTTCAGGAAGATGAAGTCGAGTCACTGCTGCCTTTCCTCCAGCCAAGTACAACCAGTATCCCTGAGGCTACGTAGAAAACAAACCTACAGACTAACAGAGGAAGAGAAGGTGTCAAGACCAGCGGGACCTCAGAGCACAGGCAAGCAACATGGTGCGAAGTTCCCTGAGCTTTACTTTTGTTTTGCTTCACATATCCCAGGCTGGGTACTACAGTACTGACATCTAGAAATGCCTGAGCTGCACAGCAAGACCAATAAACAAATAAATAAATTAAAAATAAAAAAAGAAAACACTCATCATATGAAGAGAACTTGTATGAGAAAAGACAGTAATACCAAGATACAAATCTCAGAGTCAGGCTGGGCGTGGTGGCACACGCCTGTAATCCCAGCACTTGGGAGGCTGAGGCAGGAGGTTCACTGCGAGTTCAAGGCCATCCTGGGCTACAAAGTGAGCTCTGCATAGCAAAACCCTGTCTCACAAACACAAGAATTAAAAATAAAAACAAATCTCAGAATCATATGACAAGAATTTTAAAGCAACCATGATAAAAATGCTTCAACTAAGCAAATATGAACACGCTTGAAACAAAAATGTCAGCAAAGAAATGGAACATATGAAAGTATATGGAAATTTATAAAAACATAATCAAAATAAAACTCAGTGGATGACTTTAAAGCAAAATGGAAAGAATTCATAAACTCAAAGTTACAATAGAAATTACCCAACCTAGGCAACAGAAAATGGACTGAAGAAAAGAAGAAAGGGCAGTGCAAGGCCTGTTGGAACTAGAACAAAAAGTCACATATCACAATTCCAGAAGAAAAGAGGAGGTGGGGCTGAAGTCATGGCAGAAGAGTCCTCAAATTTGGCAAAACACAGTACATCTGCAGATTCAAGAAACTAAGCAGGAAAAACCCTAAGAAATTCACACCAGGACACATCATAATAATTTTTCCACTGCTAAGGCTTGAACCCAGGTCTCTCACTTGCTGGGTGCTCTGTGCCACTGCCAGAGCCTAAGAAACACTTCTTGAAAATGAGAGAGGCGATACACAGACAGGAGAAGGAATTCTAATAGCAGGTTTCTCACGAGGAACAACAGAGGCAGAAGGAAGCACAGCACTGGCTACATACATACTGGTTTGGTTTGTGTAGTGTGATGAGGTTCAGGAGACCAGAAACACCCATGTTGTTAGAACAGAGCTGAAAGGAATCTTTCCAAACTCAGGGTCTCACAGTTCCTCCCCCAGCTTTCCTTCACCTCTAGTGCATTCAGCTGCCTGTTTCTCATGTTCCACATCAGTCTCTCGGGTGTTTTTTCTTTTTTTTTTCCTCTCCACTTAGCAGGAAACTTCCCATGATCCAAAGCTCCCTTTATCACTTAACTCCTCAAGGGTAGTGACTTCCAATAGCATTTATTCGTTTTACCTTTTTTTTTTTCATTTATTGTTGAAATTCTATTAGTGATTTTGTGTGTGTGTCTTTTTGAGATGAAGTTTCACTATGCAGTTCAGGCTGGCCTTGAACTCACTTTTTACCCCAGGCTAGCCTTGAACTCGCAGTGATCCTCCTGCCTCAGCCTCCCCAGTTCTGGGATTGCAGGTGTGCACCACCATGGTCGGCTTCTATTAGTGATTACTCTGTATTCACTGTGTTTTTAACACTCATTCCATGTATAAATTCATTCCTATTGCTGTATGTAGTTGTACATCGTCATCCTCACTGCTTTATAGAATGGGCATCCCCTGATTTATTTACCTTTTCTATGTTGAATGTTTTAGTGTTTTCTAGTTTGGGGCTATTACAGCCAGCACTGCTGTTTTCAGTCCATACACACATGCACTGTAGATACCAAAATTGCCCTTACAGCATGGCATTCCAGCTGTTCCACATCCTTACCAATACTTACTGTCCATCCTTTTCCTTTTAGCTATTCTCATTGCTGTGCCATGATGCTGATCATTTTCTTGCTTTTTAAAAACATTTAACACTGCATTCCCCATTGATCTTAAAAATAAAATTAGCTTTTCTGGCCCACAGTTCTGTGATCTGGCCTGTAACCTACCCATTTCCATCAGCATTCTCTTTACTCCTATCATATGCTGACCTTCTCAAACTCTGCTTGCCACTCTCCTGCAACCCTCCCAGCCTCACTCAGGATAAGCCCTTAGCCCTTCGTCCTTACTTCGAATACCAACACAGTGGCCTCTCCCTTAGGTCAAATTGCACTATCGCATGTTCTGGAGCCTCACTTCAGCTTCACTTTAATAGTTTCCTTAGTGCAATTTCATTTCTCAGCTGTATAATCTGGGCTCTACCAGTGCAAGTGTTTCCTCGTCATTGCACACAACACAGCCTGGCAGAGTTGGAACTCAGTAGTATATCTGAAAGAAAAAAAAAATGACAAACTTAATGCAGTGTCTTTTGTCTGTAAGAAATTTTGTTAGGTTAAATATTGTATTTGATATGCACTGAGGAAAACTGTCATATCTGAAACTGTTGCTAAGGAGACCTTAAGAGGACAAAAATGCCGTTTGTGTGAGTAGAACTGTCTTCTGCATCCTTCAGAGATGCTCAGGACATATCATGAGTCTTGGCTGCTTGCAGTTTTCTAAATGAAGGGCATTAGAATCATTCAGTTCACTGTCCTCCATCCAGCTGGAGAATTAGGTATTAAAACTGCTGTCAGGGATGTAAACTCAAATTTTTCCTTTTTAGTCAAAAGGTTAAAAAAAACACCCCCTCCCTATTGCCTCGTTGCCACAACCAAAGAGCCCCAAGGCTGTGTGGCCCTCCCTGCTTCAGCAGTGCCTTAGTCCATTTTGTGCTGCAGCAGAGCAGACTGGGTACACAACAAACTGAAATGTCTCTGCCTGGAAGGTCCAAGGCGACTGACGGACTGGCGATCTGGTGAGAGTGTTTTTGCTGTGTTATCTCGTGGAAGAAGGAAGAAGTGCAAAGGGGCAGGGGAGAACGAATTTGCAGCTTGAGCCCCTTTTACAATTGGAATTAATGTATGCAAGCAGGTGGCGTTTGTTACCTAAAACACCCACTGCAATCTGCTTCCCAACACGATTACACTGGGGATTAGAATCCGTTCCAAACCTCGACAGCAGTTACCCCAGGACACTTTATGAGCTAGGATTCCTCCCTTCACCAGGCCTGGAGCCTTGCAATGAGTGACCTGTGAACCTCTTCTGTTTCAGAGCCTGTCCCACTGTGAGCTTATCACAGATGATGGGATCCTGCACCTCAGCAGCAGTACCTGTGGCCACAAGAGGCTGAGGGTACTAGAGTTGGATAACTGCCTCATCACTGACGTGGCCCTTGAACACCTGGAGAACTGCCGTGGCCTAGAGCGCCTTGAGCTGTACGACTGCCAGCAGGTCACTCGCGCGGGCATCAAGCGGATGCGGGTAGGTGTGGCCAGGGTAGTGGTCTCACCTGACAGTGGTTGCTAAGTAACAAAGGATAGCTGCATCAGGAATTCATACCCATTTTCTCTCTTCTAAGCCAACAGTTGTGCAAACTGATCTGGTTTACACAGGTGTCATTTTTTAAATTCCACTGCTTAGACCCCACTCTGGAAGATTTAACTTGAGTGAGTCATTTAAGGTCAAGGTTCCATATAGTCTGGCGATCAGCAAGGACATAAAGGTCTCCATCCAGGGCAGGCAACTTAATTAAGGTCATGGCCAGTAAGAGGTAGAACACAGTGTTGGCTAATTCCCAAGCAAGTGTGTAACAGAATATGGCTTTGTTTCTGCATATAACTTTCACCTACACCCTTTTACGTTTAGGCATGTTCGCATTTGTACCCCAAAGCAAAAAGGGCTGCTTATATGCCACTTTATGAAAGTCCATTTGTCTTTAGAAGGTAGTGAGGCTAGATGGCGGGAAGGGTGGTATGGGGATGTAATAGCAGCAGCTCTAGTTAACTGTTAGATTTCCTTCACCTTAGTGTTATGGAGATAGTTCTAAGTGAGAACTACAGGCTTTTTGAGTATTATGACCATAATCCTTAAAATGCCAGGGTAAACACTAGTCCATTTTTCCCCTCTGTTTCCAGGCTCAGCTCCCTCATGTCAAAGTCCATGCCTACTTTGCTCCTGTCATTCCACCCACAGCAGTGGCAGGAAGTGGACAGCGACTATGCAGGTGCTGTGTCATTCTCTGACAGTAGCTGCTCAGGCCCAAGGGATAATAAAATGTCTCTCCTTCTAGAGAAGACCAGTCTTCCCAACTACGCCACTGTCACCCAAATCTGTTGATTCTCCCTTGGGAAAAGGCATTTACAGGTAAAACATTTTCAATGTGGATTGCAGTAACTGGTGATAGTTCTCACCTTTATTTTGCTATGATGCAATCAGATCAAAGCCCTGTGTCAGTTAACATGTGGCAAGAACAATCTCAGTGCAGCCATGAGCACACAAGAAACCTGAATCCCTTAAGAGGTGGGTCCCTATGTCCCTACGTATAAGTCCTCCCCAGGGCTTTATCAGTGTCTCTCAAACTGTTAGTGTTAGCATGAGCTGAGCAGAAAGAATAACCTGATTGCCTACCTAATCCTTAAAAGCCAGTGGGCTACTTTAATTCCAATGATTCCATTTTGATTAGCAGGACTTTTTCACTTTAAAGATTAAATAACTTTTTCCAAATGATTGTACTGCAAATTCATTAATGCCTGATAGTTTTATATGTAGAAGCTAATGTGGAAGGCACGTACGTTAATCAGTTTCCATGAGACACCAAAGAAAAGAGGACTCTAAGCTAGTGGAGTGGGGACTTCACCTTTCTGTCTGTGTCAGTTTGTCATAACCACCTCTGAGGACCAAAAAGTAAACAAAAGCGACTCAGTCTGCGTTGGCTGATGGGAAAGGGTAAGCTCTGGCATATGCTATAGCACACAATGCATTTTTGTTCAAGAAAAAGCTAATTACGTCCATCCTTTTTGGGAGACCTTGCAGAAACAGAATTAAGGTTTAACTCATTTATAATATTATTAAAAACAATGAATGGATGCATGCAGAATGGATGTGATTTTTTTTTAAAGTTTATTTTAAAACTTTAGAAATCAGGTTACACCAAAACTATTTAAAAGTTTTACAACACTTAAAACTCAGATCAGTAAAGTGTTGGCACCTTTTAGACTCACAAATCACTGCAGTGTTTAATAGAAGTAATTCAGAGATTTTATTGCTATGATCTTATGGCAGACAACTCTGAGAAAAACCATTTTCCAAGTCCAGACCTTCCCAATGTTATGAGAGGATCTGTTATCTGCTGTGGCTGACTCTTGCTGTGTCCTGTCCACATGTGTGATCTTTACTCAAGATTAGGAACACTCACCCTCCACATTGAACTTAGGTGTCAGTTGTGGCTGACCATGCTAGCAACCATGACCCAAACGGAAGGGCCAAGAATTCATGAGAAGTAAAACAGTAAAAACAAAATGTTTTCTATGACTTTATGGGCAATTTTAGATGCATTTTTAAGGACACACTATCTGAACTGCATTCTAGATAGAAAAGGCAAATACATACCTCCATACAATGACCTAGCACTATTATCAGAGTAACCATTAAAAGACTGATTTTATTGCTTTCTGATATGCTCTAGTATTGTCTGATCTTAAACTTGTATGAATATCATAGCTCTTTAAACAACTGTTTACACCACTGTTGGGGATTAAAAGGTGACTCATGGAGTAAACAAATGAGTAATGATTATGAATTAATTCCTATTAAAAAATTAATGACTAGTCTTCTAATCTCTCTGAGCTAGAAAACAGCCTACTATAGCTATTAGGCTTGATGCCCAATGACCCATGACCTCATTTACAAAATAAGAGAATCTTTTCTAAGAAACCTCTTTAAGTATGGAACAGTTCCTGGAAAAACCTGTCCTTATATTAGTTTTAAAAAAAGAAAGTAAAAACATGGGAAAATCATAGGAGTCTAATCTCTTACATTTGGACTGGGATAGGCATGAGGCAGACATAGGGAATTCCTTGATTCTGTGACAAAAGCAAGAACTGAGATTTTAAATGAAAGACACAATTTGCAAAACAATCGGAAAACATTTATTATACCGAAATGTGTACATCCTACTATTAAAAAAACAAAGTAGCAAATTTGCTGGTGCCATAATTTATTTAACCTGTTTTTCTGGACAGACTATAATGTTCTAATGCCACTGGGTGTAATTTCAAGTCTGATGAGCTTGTATTTTTACCCCACATCTAAAACCTGATGAGGATTTCAAAATAGCACACAGCATTAAATGACATTTACTGTTCCATAAATCATGAGTCCCAAAAAGGAATGCTAAAATAGACAAGCAAAACTTTCTAAAACAATTAAGAGAAGTTCACTTCTTTCCCAAGTGACTTACAGAAAATGTGGTCACACAAAAGCAAAGATAGGACTAAAAGGCAAGCTCTTCTCCTATACGTCTATAGGAGTCACAGGTATTTCGAAACCTGACTACTGAGACAGTGCTTCTTTGTGACAAGGAATTAGCCACCTTTATGAATAGAAGCAGCTTTGTCACCTAGGTGAGAATTCAAATTTAATCATTCCTATTTCCATCTGAACAAGGATGAGGATCAAATAGTACAACCAAAGTTAAAACTGCTGAGTAAGTGGACAGAGATGCTATAATTAAAATGGAATAAAAGGGATTTTTTTGTTTTGTTTTTTTTAAGCCTTGATATACCACTGGCTCAAAAAATGTTTTCTGATGAATTCTGGGATGCTCTGGGTGAAGGAGATAAAGGCAGTAGGAGGAAAAAGTGAAAACAGCAGATTCCCTTTGGAAAAAAGTATGCTAGCAGACACACATTTGATTTTATGAGATGCACTATTTTATAGAAAAAGAAACCATTATTTGGTGTATGAAAAGCTCCTAAATCACCAGAATGTTTATCCATGATTGTACAGAAGCTCATTATTTGAAGTGAAACAGATTTTTATGGTACATTTTAGTGTTTGATACTTAGTGTTTCATGGATAATTTCATCTTGTTCATAACAGAGACCCCTTAACACCAAGTCAGAAGCTATCAACAATAACACTCTGTTCCCCCTTCTTATGTCACCAAATTCTAACATCTGGGGTTAGGGCTTTTAAAAATGCTTAAGAACAGAAGGGGATAGAGATGAAGAAGGGGAGAAAAATGAGAAAGAAAACCACAAAAGTGGTATTAAAACCAGAAACTAAAATGCTTTTGGAAGCAGAAGCAAAAAAAGTTTTTCAATAAATCAGCGACAAAGCAAAAATAAAAGTCTTTGTACCTATTAGGATTTACACTGATCCTCTTACCAAGGTACTCCTGATAATGCAGTTTGCTTCAAGCCCATCTTCCCGGCTTGGGTCTTCCCCGGTCGGTCATGATCACATCAGATGTACACCCTTAGACATGATTCCTTCCAAGAAGGTGCTGAGCCACTTACCTGACCACCAGTGGCCACATCAGCACAGTGTGTATCTCTGCAGAGTTTCCATGCTGGCTCCACAAACAGCCCTGTCCCCCATCTCCTCCCCAGGTCTGTGTAAGGTTTAGGCAATACAAGCCAAACTGGCACAGAAAGTAAATGCCCACAGTAAGTTTTTACATTCATTTCCAAACCGCATACAGTGTAAAGAGCCAGCAAAGGCAGCTTCTGGGAACCATATGGACTGGCTTCTGCCGGAAGCACGAAGCTGTGCCTGCAGCGTGGCCTCCAGAGCTGGACGCAGCTGCCCTGACGTGCTCGCTCACATGAGGATGCTGGGCTTCAGCTGTGACAGGGAGGAGGTCTGCCTTGAATATCAGCTCATAAGAAAGGTCATCTTGTGTTTTCAATATGAAACATTTCATTCGGTAAAATCCAATCCCAAGACTTCTTGGATTCAGTCTTCACACACGTTTAAGCGTGACTTATTTGGTACTGAATATAGTTCAGTCTATGTAAGAGATCACTTCAAGATTATGTGGATACCATCATTATTTTCAGCTGCAACAAAATTTTTAAAATTTTTAACCAGTCTTAGGAAATCAAGTGAACTACAACCCTCCACCCAAACTCGGTAGTAGAGAAAATATTAGGGGCAAAAGCTGATTTATTCTGGCTCTTCTTTTTTGTTGTGTGTGTGGCAGGGGGCAGGTTCTGAGACAGGGTCTCACTATGTAGTTTGGGCTGGCTTCGAACTCACTATGTAGCCCCAGTGCTAGGATTACAGGCATGCATGACCATGCCCAGCAATTCTAGCTCTTAAGTCTTCACATACATATTCCTCTTTCAGACACTGATGGTTATTCTTGAATGTCAGCCTGATTGGCTTCAGAGATGCCTAAGAGATCAGGACAGCACACTTTTGGATGTGTCTGGGTGGGTCACACAGGTGTAACGTGGGGACTGTACCTGGTCCCTGGCTCTTTCCATGTCTCCTCCTTGGCTGCCAGGAGGGGAGCACCTGCCCTCTGACATGAACTTCTGTTATGAGGTTTGTGCCTTGGAACCAGTCAGTCAATCACAGACTGAAACACTGGAAAGCATGAGTCCCAACAAACCTCTCCCCGTTACATGTGGATGTCAGGTATTTTGCCCAGCAGCAGCAAAGCTGACACACAGTCATTCTGCTTTTTGAAGCCTTGCTGTTCTATTGGTCCCCTGCTCCCAAACTGCTTGCCATTCTGTGGGGCAGGAAGAGAAGCAAGAGGAGGAGCAAGAGATAACAGCATAACCTGTGGAAACACTGAGGACAGAGGGCAAGGCCAGCTCTATACTCAATACATAACCCAGGGGTGCAACTGTCAATGTGTGTGTTTATCTGTTCTGGAAAATTTTCTGAGCTCCACAGAGATTGATTTAAAATATTTAAAATATCACTATGTATATACACAAATCCATCTCTCAATCACAAGGTTGGGAGTGTGGCTTAGTGATATAGCACTTGTTTAGCAAGCATAAGGTCCTGAACTCAATCCCAAGCACCAGAAAACAAAAACAAAAACTACCTTTGGCCTGAGTGTCTCAGTAAGCAAGGGGAATCAGTAAATGTATTCACAGACAAATAAAATTGTATGTGTAAATGAAGTCTGAAAATAGTAAACTAATAATGGAAGGAAAATCCTATGTTTGACACTATAACTGTTATAGAGATCACAACTATATAATTACAATGTGAGTGTTCCTTTTTAGACAATGTAAATTTTGCAAAGTAAAGTTGTTCAGCTTTGAGAACAAGATTTTGCAGAAATGTACTGAACTAAAGATGTTTCTGAAAGTGAAAGGTAAAATAAGCCAGTTAAGTCAAAATCCAGCCTTGCAGGTAACTTGATGGCACATGTAACATCACGCCCAAAGTGAAACTGTAATTTCAAGATGATGGCCACTTCTTTCAAGAGTGACTACTAAGAAAAAGTGACACATGACATCTTCCTTATCTAGGGCCAACTTTTGTGCTAAGACTGCTTCTTAAACTGTCTTTTTAAATAGTCTATGAATACATAAATCTCTTTTCAAATAATACTGCCTTTAAAAATACCTTTTCTAGCCCTTTAACAGAATTCACCAAGCCCAGTTTGGGCCCTCTTTCTAGACTGTCTCCCAAGTGACCTTAATAACTTCAAAAGCTTTTAGTCACTGCTGATAGTCTAAAGGCTTCCACAGTTGTATCTCAAGCCCAGGTCTCTTAAACTGGGTCCCAGAATGGTACAATTTACTGTGTGCTTGACATTTCTACATACTAAAATGAAACTTTATTTGTTCTGTCCCAAGCTTTCTTTAGAGTCTTACTATATGCCAGTCACTCTCAACAAAAAACCAACAATCACAACTACTCCTCTATCCAATGTGTGCCCAGTAAGGCCCTTAACCTGTAAGTCCCATCACCTTTGACCTGGATGGTATCTCCTGCCTCCACTTTTGCCACCTTATCTGTTTCCAACATTGTAAGAAAAAAAAAATCTAATTATATTACTCCTTTGTGTAAATAGCTTTACTAACTTTCCAAAGCATTTCAAATAAAACCAAAACTACTACCCTCACTAGCCCTGCATGTCATGTCTGCCTCCAGCCTCAACTCTGCCTCGAACTCTGCACACAGCCGCATGGCCCTCTCCCAGGCCTTCAGAGAAACCAAGTGCTTTCCTTTCTGCCCTGGGACACAACTCCTGTGGCCAGCTCCTCATTCTTCAAGTCACCTCCTCAGAGAAGCCTTCTAGGGCTATCTTGACTGCAGTGAACAGGGAGTTACAACCTCCACCCTAGATGCCCCTTTTCCATAAGCATCCCATGCTTTGCTATTCACTTAAAGTATTGGTAATTTTGTTCATTTTTGGGTCTTTCCCCCACTAGAGTGGAAATTCCATAGATTCTTTTGTTCATGACCCACTGAACTGGGCATGGTAACACACCTAACATGGTAATCCTAACTCTTGGGGCTGAGGCAGGAGAATCACCTCACATTCAAGGCCAGCCTTAATTACATAGCAAGACCTCCATCTCAAAAGAAAAAAGAATGACCCAGTGAGCAACTAGAACCACAGCACCTGATATAAATCGCTCTATAAAATGTCAGCTGGATGAACTGAGAGTTTTCTACTCATCAAAGACTGACTCTTCTGTATTTGTTTTACCACTAGAAATAACCACCTGATTTATTCTTCAAACTCTTAGTAAAGCCAGCATTTTCAAAATGGCTACTAACTACAGACAGACAACCTTTCCTAAGCCCAGCACTTGACAGACAGAGACACAGACACAAACACACACACAATACCTTTTACTGTGGAGAATAAAAAACAGCTCTCATCTTGAAAGTTCTGAACCATCTAGAAGAATAAAGTAGATGTGTAAGTACAACTGGGATACAACTGTTCTTTCTTAACTGACTAGAAATGATGTAAAACAGTAATGGAAAATGTCATAATCTACATACTGTTACTGCACAAGTACAGGATCCAGCAGCCAAAATGCTAATTCAGAAAGGCAGCAAGAGACTGAACATTTACCCCTGCTAATGGCAAGGCCCTGAGCTAATTCATGTCTGCCAGGATGGCCCCCGAGAGGTCTGCTCAGTTACCCACATGACCGCTGGGGAGCATGTGCTGCCGGGCCTGTGAATAACTGCTTTTACAAAAACTGCATAAAGCACTCTTCTATTATTACTTGCCTGTCACTCAACACTGGAACAGGCAAAGTTATACTTCTGACCTTACCTGTTTTTTAAGGTTAGTTGTCAAATAATGGACAAAAGAACATATGCAATACCTTACCTCATAAAAAGGGTCAGAGTCTGTCACTAACCTTTGAATCCCCCAATAAGTGTCTAAATTCAAAATGGCAGGAGACCAAGTCAGTTTTCCCTGGCTTGTTCTCATTATCATTAGGATGCCTGAAACTTTTGGTTATAAAGTCTTAACAAATTTTGATTCTCAACTCTTTAAAAACAATTGTCTTATTTGCAAAAGAGGTCACAGAATTTTTCCACAGTTCTACAATAATCTATACAGAAGTAAATACCAGTGCAAAAGGATACGCCTACTTGATTTACCTGATCACTAACAAGAATGTGAATACCAGTGGGACCCTGTCTGTAAACCTGGTTAATTTGGTGGAAAGGAATATTAAACACCAACGCAAGTTTTCGAGCAACTTCTGAGGCAACCATTTCTTCCAGGTAGATTGCATGATAAACTGAAAGAAAAAAGAACAGTGTTTTTACCAATCACCTTTATCTGTGTTCTACTTGATCTCTGGGTAGAATACACCTTTCAAAAAAAAAATTGTTTTTTTTGGTACCGGGGATCGAACTCACAACCTTGCGCTTACCAGGCAAGCACTTGAACCGCTGGGCTAATCCCCGGCCCCTAATTTTCAAAGTATTAAAGAAATAAAATTCAAAATTTATGAACAGGAACAAATTAACATTTCTTCCTACTGTAAAAATCTCCAAATACCATCTGAAATAAAATACATTATCACACTTACATATAATGCACTAAACATTTAACAGTAATCCCTGTACAAAAGGATTTGAAGTTCTTTTAATTTCTATTTTTCTGCAGTGAATATGGAATTCATGTATTCAAAATTGAGAAATGAGCAGTGTTTTAATCGTAGCACTCAAAACCCCACAACTATAAGGACTGACTGCAAACATGGGGGCTGCTCTGGAATACTGGGACGCTAACTAGACTGTGGGAGTGGCTGCAAAAACTGTGAATTCACCAAAAGTACTGTTGAGATGTACACATCCAATGGGTGGAGCTTATGATACATATCTGAAGAAAACCATTTTTAAAAAATAGGTATTGGGCTAGGGATTTAGCTCAGTGGCCTAAGCATTTGCCTGGCAAGTGTGAGGTTGTGAGTTCAATCCCCAGTGACATAAAAATAAATAAATAAATAAATAAATAGGTATTTCTAGAAATTTAGAAAAAGAACCCTAAAAGGGTCGTAATTTTTGACCAGTAACCTACCGTGAATTTATCTTAAGGAATAAAAGGGTTCTATACCACCCCACCCCACACACAAATTAAAAATAACATAGAAGATACCAAATGAAAACTAGGATGGAAACAGTGAAGCCTAATTCTTCCTGACAGAAGTCTCAGCCCATTCAGTGTGTTTCTTGCACATGTAACTTATCAGCAGATGTCGTCCATGTCGTGCATATCTGTAGTTGAGTTACATTAGTGTAGGTCCTGTCAACCACTAATTCAAGCCAGATGTGAATTAGGAATGTAGATGGGGAGGACTTTTTCCTTGTGTGTGGATTTATGTGTGCAGAAATCTCTGCTAAATTATGCAACTTACTTCTGGTAGCAGTAATAATGCCTGCTTTTCAAAATACTATACATTCTTGACTTGCCTTTTTCTTTTAAAGAAAGAAAATGAAAGAAACTATATTTTACATGTGTGTGTGCGTGTCTGTGTGTGTGTGTGTGTGTGGATGTCTGGAACCAAACTCCAGGACCTCAGCATGCTAGGCAAGTTCTCCATCACTGAACCATACCCCAAAGCCCTAAAGATTTTTTTAATAGTATGGAGGATTGAACCCAAAGCCTCACACGTACTAATCAAATGCGCTAATACTTAGCTAAGCTTTCAGTAATATTTTGAGACAGGGTTCCAGTACGTTGTCCAGGCTGGCCTCAAACTTGCAATCTTCCTGCTTCAGCCTGAGTAGCACAATTACAGGTGTATGCCCTGTAATTATATTTTTATTTTACATGCCATACTCAGATGAGGTAGGGGTCAGACTTTTTATATCTATGCTAATATAGCACTTTCCTTTTTAAAGTTCCTCTGGACAGGAGCTGCACTCAGTGGTAGAATACTTACCTAGCATGTTTAAGGCCCTGGATTCAATTCCCAGCACTGTACGAAGGGTGTGTGGGGGAGGCATGGCTGGTTAGTTAGTAAAATGGAGGGAAAAGAAAAACACTCCTATTTTCTTATAAAGCCACCAATGTTACATTCATCATTTCAGTAAATCTGAGATTTAAGGAGAAAAAACCACCAGAAATCTCAAAACATTTAAGACAGGCTTTCATTTGTTAGGCATTTCTGGCATGAAGGGCCACATAAAAAACAAGACCCACAGAGTGGCTGAAGTACCTGAGAAAGTCTGCTAGCTTCCTCTTTTCCCAGGACCTGGCCTGAGCACCGCAGCCCCTTACTGTTGTCAGACTCTGCTATCAGCCACTTGGTGTCCTAATACAGTCCTCGCACAGCAGGAGCTCTTCTAAGCCCTGCTCAAGTGCTTCTGTCAATGACAGTCTCAGAAAAGAAAGGGACAGAAAAGTGAGATGCCCTTAATACCCACCGTAGGGTGTCCCACTGCCACTGTCGCCTCCACTGCCTGCAGCTTGCTGCTGCCCTTGCAGCGATGTGCTACTTGGCTGCTCCTGGCAGACATAGATGGTTAAACGCGGCCTAACTGACCTGCAATCAGAAGAGCCACTAATGAGCCCAGATGCGAAAGCAGCCTTAACATGTGTAAAAATGACAACTACAGGAGTCTAAGTTCTAGTTCCTTATAAAACTTTACAAATGTTACTTCATTATTCAAAATAATTTACTAATAAAAATATAAAAACCACACACCTCACACCAACTATCACAGGTGGTCTAATATGATGATCCAGACTTTAAACCATTGAGATGGTCTGTCAGATGCTGGTAAATTTAAGTTTCAAGATTAAGCAAGCATTTAAAATCAGTAAGATTCGATTTTAATGGAACTCTCACACCACAAGTCTAGAAACAGCAATGGATAGTAAATGAATCTTAAAAGCCAGCAATTTACAATTCTTATTTTAATTCACAATTAGAAGTTAACATTTTTAACCACTGTATAATAATAGTCATGACCTTGAAAACCACAGATTCTGAATAGCTCACCTAAATTAGAAGTTTTGTTTTCTTGGCAACAAACCCAGTCGTCTTCAAGAAATCAGTACTGCCCATGTGCTTTGCTACCAGTCTTACAGTCTACCTCTGCCCTCATCAGTGCCTGCATCATATCTGGGCCTGCCCTGAAGGTGTACACAAAACAGTCTTCTTGTGAGCACAATGCTGCCGATGCCTGACGGCGCACGCAGGCACATGCCAACCTAGCGTGGAAACACATTCTGCCCAAATCCCCCCACGCGAAGAAAGGTGCGTTCTTACTTCACGCAAAACAGTCCACAGTATTTTACCTTGACTTCAGTGAATTATAGAGCCGAATGCCATCGGCTGCACCACAAATTTGAACTAAATCTTCCTTTGTCAGTTTTAATAAGTCGGCACCTGCAGAAGAGCACAGAGTCTTCTCAAATAAATGGAGAAAGAACAGATATAACTATTGTATAGGCATCTCTCCTTCCATGGTCAAAGGTACTTCAAAAGGGCAACAGATATCCTGAATATACATATCTATGTGAACACACAAGAGGATACACATACCCAGAGCCACAAAAATGCTGGTTTTTCAGTGTCCTGTATCAAGAGAAAGATTATACACCCAGAAGCTGGCAAATTGAATCCATGAGCAGGACCTACAGGACCATCTGTTCCCACTATAGGATCTTACTGCTACTGCTAACCTAACCTAGTGGCTGTGGCTAAATGGAATTCTGACCCCAGATAAAACCTGAGATGATGCCAGGAGTGGTGGCACATGCCTGTAATCCCAGCACTCAGAAGCCTGAAGCAGGATCCCTGTGTGTTTAAGGCCAGTCTGGGCTACATAATGAGTTCAAACCCAGCCTCTACTATATAGTGAGACTGTCTCCAAACAAAAACAGCAACAACAACAAAAAAAACCCCTTGAGACTGCCTAGAACAGTGGATTTTTTTCTTTTACGAAAGAGGAAATGGAACTCTCTAGTTTTGGGAACTTGCCCAAAGTCACACAATGAGCTGATGTGGCAGGCTTGGCTCTCTTTATACTGCAACATGCAATGTCAAATCAAGTCATACATTCTGTAATATAACAACTATGTCACAGCAGCTAAACTCAACAGGAAAGCATGGCAGAGAATCACACATTATTCCTTCAGACTGTCCCTGTAAATATCTGGTAACTGCAAGTATCCCATAAAACACAACAGAAAGGAGAGGAAGTAGTGGAGAGCAAACTTGATCACAATTTAATCAGTTTGAAAGTTGAGGATGGCTACATGGGAATTCATCATGTTCTTTCTGCTTATGTTTGAAGGGGTCCACAATCTTATTTTTACTTTCTCTAAAAGTCAAGGTGAAGTTCAATAGTTTCTCTTTCTCTTCCTCCTTCCTTCCTTTCCCCTCTTGCTCCCCTGCTCTTTAGTCCTGGGAATTGAACCCAGGGCCTTGCCCATGCTAGCCAAGTGCTCTACCACTGAGCTACATTCTCAGTGGTAGAGCAGTTTGGGGGGGAATTAACATGGTCTTCGAGATGAATGCATGACTTCCATACGATATGTCTACTTCTGAATTTAAGAAGATCAGGACTTGAATGTGAGAGCCTAATAAACTTCTAGCTTGTGAAAACGACCAGAGAAACAGAACTCCCATAAGGCATGAGCGCTGATAAGAGTCATGTTATGGAGTCAGGTAAGAGAAACAGGCTCCCTTTCTTATCTTCCCTCTAGGGCCTACTATACACACCTACAGCAGTGCTTACAGTTGTGACCAGCGATGTGTACATGCGTGTGCAGCTTTAACACCTGAACGAGACACCTGCAAGCACAACCATTCCTGATAACTGAGTGCCCAGGAGGCTCAGTGCAGGGGCCTCTTTTCCAACTGTGAGTGTGGTGATTCAGGTGATACCAAAGGGGCACCACAATTAGCTCCCTGTGCCCCCTCCAGAGGAAGCACACAGGTGAAGCAAAAGGCAGGAGGCCAAACTATGTGATCACTGTTCACAGGGAAAAGAGCATAGAATCCCCATGGCAGAAACACGCATGTATCTGCCTGATACACAAGGAGTCACCAGGGGCTGTCCTCACTGCCAGAGCATTGTGTGTCATGCTTTTCATGTGCCTACCCTACAAAGGTTCAAGATGGGGCCCTCTCCTGTCCTGAACTGTACAATTTCTAGGTTTTTGCACATAAAAGGCTTTAATCATACAAAAATGTGGATTCCAGCTAGCGAATGACTTCCATCTGGTATCTTAAAGAGACAAAGAGCTATAGGAGAATGACTTCTCACTGTGAAAACAGGAAAATAAATGGTACAACAGAAAACTATGGGCCGGGGATTTAGCTTAGTGGCCTAGTGCCTGCCTAGCAAGCATGAGGTCCTGAGTTTGAATCCCATACCTAAAAGAATAAAAAAATTAAAAAAAAGAGAAAACCATGTTCTTTGTGAAATCACACTTTCCTTCAGGGTGGGTATGTGCACACATATGTGTGTCCCCTTACAGGGACCAAGTTACGTTTCAATGGTCCCACAACACCACAAACAAGAAAAGTTCACTGCCACTTTACTGTGGCCCAGCATTTTTCAGTGTATGTTTAACTAGGACATGTAAGTGTTTTGTGGGGAAAAGGGCCAAATATATTTGGAAAATGCTGTTCCTGCCCTACCTGGCATATCTACAACTGTCCTCTAAACAGGTCTTCCAGCAGGGCACAGTGGCACATGCCTGAAATTCCAGCACTGGAAGCGCTGAGGCAGAATTGAAAGTTTGAGTCCTACCTGTGTACTTAGCAAGACTTTGCCTCCAAAAAATTTTAAAGTGGCTTTGGATATATCTCAGTGTATAGTACCACAAGAATAAACTAAAAACAAAACAAAAATTGGGTCTCTTTCCATACCACTTGGGACAGCCCTGCTTAATACCTTCTAAAATTCCATCTGAGCACTTCCTCTTACTTACTATGCAAGATCAAAACTGACACTATTATATCTAAAACCCATACCCAAGTGTACTCACGCGATGAAGCAACTACTTCAAAGTAAAAAGGATCAATATATATATGACAGATATTTATGGCAAGCTGGTGGATCCTGAGCTCATTAGGCTGAGTAAGAAAAGCCAACCTCAAAAGCTTATACAGTGTATGATTCCATTTATGTTACATTCTTAAAATGATAAAATCAAACAGAAAAGAGTTTACTACTGGGGAGAAGGGTGTGCATTAGATACAAAGATGTAGCAGAGAAAGCTTTTTTTTTTTTTTTTTTTTGCGGCACTAGGGATCAAACTCACGAACTTGTGCTTGCTAGGCAGGTACTCAGGCCACCGAGCTAGATCCCCGACCCTTGTCTTTTTGGGACAGGGTCTCACTATGCCGTTCAGGCTGGCCTTGAGCTCACTTTGTAGCCCAGGCTGGTCTCGAACTCAAAACAATTCTCCTGTCTCAGCATCCCGAGTGCTGGGATTACAGGCATGCACCACTAGGCCCAGTGAGAAAGATGTTTTTGATGCAGGCTTAATTCTGCATCTTAAATGTGGCAGTTACATAAATCTGAACATGTGATGAAGTGACAGAATTACATACAGATTATACAGTCATATATACACACACACATACATTGTATAAATGTCAATTTCCTGGTTTTGATATTCTACAGTTCTAAAAGAAACAGAGTAAAGGTATACTGGATCACCTCTGTACTGTCTTTACAACTTATTATAAAGCAATAATTATCTTAACATAAAATTAAAATGAAAAGTATTGCCTAGACCTAAACACACACACACACACACACACACAAATAAGCCTGGTCAAACTATCAATTATTTACTGCATGAGGAAACTTGGTGATAGATAACTCAAGCCAC
>RJWT010018840.1:0-18694 GCA_004365215.1 Cuniculus paca
GAAGCAAGAAGCCTTCTCTCATTCATTTTCTTTTTAATCTATTTCGTCTACAAGCCTATTGGTTGATACTGCACACACCCAAATTGGGTCTTCTGTCTTCAGTAAATCCATTCAGCCATGCTCAAAACTATATTAATTCAATTAGGAGATTACCACACACCCATAATCCAGTATAACACACCCATGATCCAGTCACTCCAAAAAGCCCACCTATGAATCTATGAGGTTTTGGAGGGGGTAGAGGGAGCATCTAGATAACATGCCATATCGTGAACACTGAGATGTTCAACTCAAATATTCCTGTTAATCTCTTATTCATGGCCTTTCCATCAGTAGATATTCTGAATTAGTCAAGATTCAACTAGAAAGACAGAACAGTAGGAGTTATAAATAGAGCGATCTATTAAACAATATCAATTTATTCAGTTGTGGCATCCAGTAAGACAAATCTGAAAACTGTAGAGAAGGCTATCAGCACGGGAAGGCTCATCATATTAGGCAAAAGCTGTAGCTTCTTTCTCAAAGAAATCTTCATTATGTTCTTAAGAACTTTCAGTGTTTTGAATCAGCTTAACCCAATTAGGCAGGAAAATCTGTCTTACTTGAAGATAACAGAATAAATTAATCCCATAGCACCATCTGTATTCATCTGTGCACTAACTGAAGATTATAACCTACCCGAGGTGATACAGAGAATCGACCATCACATAGCCTTCTCCAAGAATCACCACTGTAGAATCTCCTCGCTTAGAATCATGGTTGTTTCCCTGAGCACCATGAATTTAATGACTTGTCAATACAGGCCATGTAAAGCCTGACAGCCTTGCTCCAAATTTCCTCACCAGGAAAATTCTGAAGGACATACCAACGAATTTCTTCTGAGTTTGCAGAAATTTTCTTAAAAGACTGCTAATCTTAACTGCTTTCTTGCCTTCCTTCCACAGTTATGCAATACTTTTAAATAAATTTCACATACAAATCCCCCTCAGAATCTCCCTCTTAGGTACCTCATCCTGTAACATTCCCCAACATTTACTTATCTTTCTAACTACACATGTGAGCAGTACTTTGTGTGTTCATTTAAAACCTAAGAAATAGTAAAACCATAGCATTTGAAATGCATTTGGTTTATTATTTCATCCAAGGATCCATGCAGTTCCTAGGATATAATGTATCTATTAAATGAATATAAATCATAAAAATGCAAAGCATTATAGTAGGTTGCCACACAGCTAAAATTTTCTATTCGTGAAAGAAGAAACTAGAGTTTATTTTCAATATTTACATTTATTATGATTTTGCTATTGTATTAAAATATGAAATATATTTATTTCAAGCAGACAAAAATTATTGAATAAAGTTATCAACATGTCAGAAAAGACCAATACCATGTATCAAGCATCCCCAGATTAACTAAGATGCTTAATTTCAATCAATTTAAATTCTGGTTAGCTGGAGTGGAAATGACTCTGAGTTTAATGACACCATTTCAGTCAATTTTTGCAGCATCTTGTGTGTAAATATAATAGTTTTATTACTGTATTTCTATTATTCCTACTTGAACGGAGGAAGAGGAAAATTTTTGGAACTTTACAACAACAAAATGATGGCAGCATACATATATTGCTTCATCCTAAAATCAGTGGTATCTGAGTATTGTTGTAAGTGTTGATGACAAGATACACTTAGGTGTTCTTGAAAACACTTTGGAAAGGTTTCAATTCTGAATAAATGACAATTTTAGGTGGATGCATTTGACTTTTTTCACCACGATCACTGAGAAACTGAACAATAGAATTAAAAAATTGGAGCAGAGAGTTTTTATACCACAAAAAATCAGCAAATTCTACAAATGAGAGCTTTCCTGGTTGTATCTATGTTATCACCACCAATTCCAATAACACCCACATACCCATGGACACTATACAATCAATTTTTCTTTCTCATCCAATTTTAATTAAATTTTAAAAAGCAAGCAACAATAATTAAATGAAAATGCAAGGTGATTAATTTAACAAGTTTATATTAATCTACTCAAGGTAGTAAAACTAAGCATGTGGGAATTATTTTTTTAAAAATCATCACATATGTTCCCATATTAACAATACAAATTAGGATGTTTTGCTCAGGAGTTTATAAGTTTTTCCTAAGGAGTTTTTAATTCATGGTAAAAGTACACTATTTATTGAGATTAGAAACAGAAGAGGTGGCCCAATTCTTGTGCCTTGGTTTATCCTGGAGTGCAAAAAGTTTATTGGTGACAGCAATCTATGGTGTGCACATATTCGTTATGAATTCTGGGCACATGATCCACTTGCTTCCATATACATCTTTCTTATGTTGAAAAATCCTCCAATGGGTATTTACTTTTTTCCAATAAAAGGAAAGGCCTTTCAATGGCCAATAAGGCCAGTTAGAACATGACATTCATGAGAAAAGCACTGTTTTTACTTTGCTTACTTCTATTTAGTTAGCTCCTACAATGGTTGCTGGCAGGTAGAACAAATTTGTGAAATATGCTTAATTAACCTTCAGTATTTCTGTTAAATTAATGAAGAATTGTTGGAAGAACATGTGGGATACCTTGCCATTTTCTTACTTGATTACAGATTTTCTGCAGAAATCACTAAAAAATAATCATAGCTGCGCAACAGTTTCAGAGACCTAAAGTGTGTGTTTGGGAAACACACACTTTACCTGGGAAACGTGAGCTAATCCCTGAACATTTACCAAAGAAGGACTGGTCTTTCTAATATTTGTAAAATCTAGATAAATATTTCATGGCCTAGACTGGAGGTAAAATTATTAAACATTAGTGAAATTATTACATATTAAAATAAATGGGGACAGAGATAAGATTAAAAGAAATGTATATGCCTGGAATGCTTTAGATTGGAAAAGCAGGTAGCACAAAAAATGGATTCTAATTTACAAAATACTTGATTTGTTTGCTGTTTTTCTATTTTTATTTGAAAGAGAAAAAAGTAAAAAGTATTACAACAGTTTCAAAACAGGATAGTAGGAGACTAACAATAACCAACACATTTCACATTGTTATATTCACAGTAATTGTTCAGAGTATAAGACATAGGCATGAAACATTGTCCAGAAAATTACTAGCACAAAGCTTTCCCCTCATTGAACCAAAAGAATTTGCTATTTTTCTAAGTAGTTTGACTTCATTATCTCATTGTATATTCAACAATTCTGTCATTGAGATATTTTATTATTTTCATGCTAGAGATAAGCCAAAAAAATTAAATGATTTGAAAATTTTGTTGCACGACTCAGTTCTTTAGAGACACAGAGCCAATAAAACATGTATATACACATAAACTGAGAGATGTAATTTAGCAATTGTCTCATGCAAATGTGGTGGCTACAAACTCAAACAGGAATGGATACTACTGAAGGATTTTTGTGTTGCTTTTTCAGCTGTATTGAGATATAACTGTCAAGTAAATATTGTATATACTTAGGGTAGTGTATAACATGAAATCTTTGTATACGATCAAGCTAATTAATATATCTACCATGTCATATAGTTACTTTCTTATGTATATATGGTGAATATACTTAAAAATCTATTTGACTGGTGAATTTCAAGTAAACAATTCTTGATTATCATAAACATGCTCTACATTAGGTTTCACCTTTTTCTGTCAGTGAAAATTTAAATTGATTCCATACCTTAGTTATTATGAACAATCTCACAATGAACATGAAAATTCGGACAACTCTTGTAAAACTGATTTCATTTTTTTGAACATAAGTCCAGGAGAAAGATTGCCAGATTGGATGATAGTTCTATTTTCTATTTTTTGAGGCACCTATATACTGTTTTCTCAAAATTCTGACTAACAGTGCTCAAGATTTTCCTGTTCTCTACATTATTACCAACACTTGTTATCTTTCACCTTTTTCATAATGGACTTGATGCCATGTTTAAGGTGCTATTTCATTGTGGTTGTTATTTGCATTACTTTAGTTAGGGATGTTAGTTTCTGTAGCTTTGTTCTTTTTGCTCAAGATTACTTACTAAGGGTATTTTGTGGTTTCGTACATATTTTAGGATTATTCTTGCTATTTACATGAAACTTGTGATAGAAATTACATTGATTCTAAATAACTCTAGGTAGCACAGAATTTTAATAATATTGATTCTTCTGATCCATGAACATACGCTATTTTCCATTTATGTATGTCTTTTTCCATTTATTTTGTTGGTATTTTACAGTTTCCAGGGCACAGATCTTTTGCCTTCATTATCAAATTTATTTCTAAGCATTGAATCATCTTTGTTACTATTGTAAATGAGATTTTAAGTTTCTTTTTTTTTAAAAAACTTCATTAGTATATACTATTAAATTTTTGCATGGTATTCTATAATTAGGAATGAATATTTTAGTTTTAACCATTTATTAGTATAAATTTCAAGTTTTTCTATATTTAATGTGTTCCTAAAGCAAACACAATTTTACTTATTTTCTAATTTGGATGTATTTTATCAATCTTGCCATCTTTTTTAAGATAGTAAAAGGAAATAAAACAGTGAAAACAAAACATAGCAAAAAAATTATAGAATTTCAAAACAATGTGATAGGGAATTAACAATGGCCACTGTATTACATACTGTTATCTTTGAAATAGTTGCTTAGAGTTACAAGATACAGATATGAACAGCAGATCAAACAATATAAGCACTCATATTTTCTTTCCTTGAACTAATAGGGATAGTTATATTTTTTCACCTTCCTTCTTTTCTCTTTTTTTCTATTCCAATTGTTCTTTCCCTTTAAGCAGTTTCTTTCTCTTTCACAATATCTATTATAGATTTAAGATCTTATTTACCCTTTGATTTTATTACACTAGGGAAACAACACAGTGTTTACACATGGGAGTCTGATTTATTTCATTTATGAGTATGTTTTCTAGTTGCATCCATTTGCCTATAAAAGCCTCAAATTTATCCTTTTTATAACTGAGGAGTACTCCATTGCATAAAAACGCCACATCTTTTTTCATCTATTCCTCAGTTGGTGGGCATTTGGGTTGTTTCCAAGATCTAGCTATTACAAATTGTGCAGCTATAAACATGGTTGCACATATATCATTGTGGTATGATGTTTTTAATTCTTCTGAGAAGATATCCAGAAGGGCCATAACTGGGTCGAATGGGACCTCTAATCCTAGTTTTTTGAGGAATCTCTACATTGATTTCCACAGCGGTTGCACCAGTCTACACTCCCACAAACAGTGGAAAAGGGTCTTGCCATCTTGAGTCTGAAATCTATTGGGTACATTGGAGTTAATGTTGCATCCTTTAGGAAGAATTTCTTCTCACGTAAACTTCAGTTTTAAGTAATGGTTCTTTGCCTGGTGAATAATCCAAACTTTCATTTACAAGGATTTGGGCCATTAGTAGTCTTGCCAAAATTGGTGTGTTGTTTTCCATTCATTTTTATTACAAGGCAATTTGATAAGAGAAATGCTTTCAGGAGTCTCTGTTCCAGACATACTCTTCTTTACTCCCCTTGGTAATCAGAATCAACCACTTCAGTCACCAGAGTATCTTTCTTCTTTGCTTATAGATTCAGAGACACCAAGAACCTTAAATTTTTTAACTCAGATAATTGGGAGTTGTATCACTCCCATTTGCATTTTCTTGATCCTTGGACTCAAATTATGGCTGTGGAAGAGACAGTACCATATATTGAATACTGATTCAAAGCATATGCATTCTTCTAGAAAACACTATCTTACCCTTTCACCTGGTAAACTATGATTGAGTCTTCAAAATACTATTTTGTAAATCCTATGAAGTTATTTCCTTCACAATGATAGAGAACATGATACTACCAATGAATTGTATAGTATGGGCCTGTTACCACAATAAATTTGCTGTGGAAAGATGTTCAGAGTTTTCACTAGTACATGTTTGTAGTATGTAAGGATTGCATTCTTCATGGGGAGTTGGTGCATTTACAAAACACATCTTAATGATTTTTACTTTCTCTTCTCCACTTCCCTATTCTCTACCTTCCTATTGATATGAGGGACTCCAGGATGGGAACTTTCCTTTTCTTAATACAGGTTTATGTTCTGCTCACCTGATTTACCCACTGGAAGGGTTATATGAATGCAAGATAGTGTGTTTGTTTTGTTTTGTTTTGATTTGATTTGATTTCTTTTGTTTTTGCTATCTGTAGCACATCCTTAGTGGGTTTTGTTTTCCTTTGTGAGTTTGTTAATCAGAAGCAATGATGCAGAATTCCATGATAGTTGATAAGACTTTCTGCAAATCCATGGAGGGTGATTATGACAAAAACAGTATGTTAAGAGACAACCATTCTGTATCCAGGGAGAGATTATATTCCAGTAAGAACATAGCACCATCCTTTTCATGATAGAAATGCTCTTAGGTAATCAGCTTGCTACCAGCACTGTGTGATCAAGTTGAGAAATGATGCCATTCTAAGGAGTCAGTGTTGGTCTTTGCTGCTGGAAGGCTGGACAGTTAAAAGTGTTTTAGCCCAGCCACCCCAGATGAGCACTTACATAGGACACAAATGACACCATACTGCTTTTACAGGTAGCTCAGATCATAAAGTATTCACAGTTTTCTTTCCCGTTTTTTATGATGTTACTCTTATTCATTTCATTCACTGATAATTACAATCACCACAGATGTTGAGGCTATTATTATTGTGAACAAATTATCATACATTAGATCAACTAAGAAAATTAAATATTTTATTTATTCCTTCTGGAGTTATAAATATATATAGAAAAATATATATATTTCTCACCTATGCCATTTTTTTCTCTGTGAATGTCTTTTAATGTATCTTGAATTGTAGGTGATAAAGTCCATCTTTTTTTAATATTTGAGATTTTATGTCTTCATTACTGATGGTTAATTTTGTAGATATAGAAGTTTAGGTTGGTTATTACACACTTTCTTCTTTCTTGGAGGGTTATCTGGTTATCCAATGTATAAAAGCACTATTCTCCCTAGGAAATTTTCATTTTTTAGGTTAATACATGTTCCATAACTGTTACGAATTTGATTACTGTGTGTGACCATTAATCCTGATATGTCAACTCAACAGGAGTAAAATGCCCAGGGGATTATTGAAACACACTCCTGATTATGCCCAGATGAGTCATCCCACACAAGGATGGGACCTTGGTTACTACATATGGCACCAACCTGTTCCTTTCTGGTCATATTCCCTATTCTGCTTTCCAGACGCCTTGAACTGAGCAGCTTTGCTTCATCACACTCTTTCACCATGATGCACTGGTCTTGCAACCAGCTGACTATGAGTTAAATTCCCTAAACTGAGAGCCAAATCAAAGTTTTCCTCCTTTATGTTGGGGATATCAGATTATATTATGTCTGCAAGGAAAACCTGGCTAATATGCTTTGCCTCCAATATGGCTTATGTCTCCAGTAAGTTATGATTTTCTGTATTCATATGTCTACAGTTTTCAGAGCAGTAGTTTGCCCTGAAAACTTGGTGCTGTAAGAAGAATAATAGTTTCAGTTTCTTATTATTTTTCTAGTTGTGAAGTTGGGAACGATGGCTTCTTTTGTACATGTAGAAGGGAAACATAAGGTTCATGACTAATTGAAATAGGAGTGGTTAAATTTAAGTTATATAAACAGAATGTAACAATTACAATTACAAGGAAAAGAATAATTCAAAATAGATTGAAATGCTATCAAGACAGAGGAAAATTAATGAATCTCTTGAGAATCTATACTGAAGTAAAATATGAATATTTTATCATTAAATGATAGCTTTCAGAGTCTTTCTTCAAACATTATTCTTTTTTGAACCCGTAATTCTTTTCATTTTTTATGGATGATTATCTCATCTACATATCATGCTCAAATAAATTTTAGCTCATGACTATATTTACTGAGAAAAGATTAAATTGACATTTCTCATAAATTTACTATTTAAAAAGAGAGAGGCAGCAATAAAAATAAATCCTGACCACCTACAAACTGGTAAGTGTTACCCAAAATAAATATAAAAAAGTTTCAAATTTTCCTGCTGGCAACAAAAACCTTCTTCAAAGCAATGTAATGCAGTAATTCATAGAAAGGTAGAAAAAGTAGACCTATTATTCTTGGAAGGAGGTGGAAATTCTAAAATACCCCCCAAAATTCTCTGATAGGTGAAAGGTTATTGGATTGTGGGGAGCTATACTCCTCATTGGATTCATCCATTGATGAGGTCCAGTAGCCAAATGGGTAATTAGGAGGTGGGGTCTAGTTGGAGTGGGTAACTTGGGATGTGACCTAGAAGGGTGTTCTATCCTGTCTAGATTCCATGGGTTGAATACCTTTTTCTCTGCCATTCCCCTCTGCCATCTTGTTCTTGAGTTGGAGGCAGTTGATTGTGGACCGAAACTGGGAGACAAAGTAAATCTCTTCTTTAACTTACATGTGTTAGGTATTTTGTCCCAGGAATGAAGAAGTGAACAACAAAGGGCTCATATCTGCCCCTCTTGCAAAGCTTGGTCTCTGCCTACCTTACAGCCATATGGCAGCGTGCCCACCTCTCCATATTAGTAGAAACATTTGTTTAAAAGAAATTATTGAATAGTCACCTAAATTTTAGTGGAGAGGCCATTCATTCCTACCTACTTTGGAAATTCAAACATTATATATTTTACTTGATTTGGGACAATGTGAACAGCATTAAAAACTCAGAACACTAACTCAATTATCTGAGAATTTAAATATTATAGCATTTAAAGAATTTATCTAAGTATTGCAACTGACACATTCATAAATCTGTCTTCTTTGGGGGACAAAAGATTAGCTTAAATTTCGATCAGTTGTTTCCTTAAGGCTTTGTGGTCACAGTTTACTTGACTGCACTGTCTGGGGATAATCCTGTTTGGATGGTCTATTCTGCTATGAGGATACACTTGTAATGCTTACCAGTGTGTGCAGCTCAGTGCAACCTGAAAATTAAAAATTCTTAGTGTAGAAAACTAAAGTTCTTAGTGTATGTTTAGCAGCCACGTATCTATTTCTCCTCTCAAAATATACTTACTGGTTAATGGTAGTTATTCCTGAGTCATATAATGGCAGGTAATTTATTTTTTTATATCCCTATACTATTAGTAAATGCAATGGATATATTTAATATTTCTTACATAAAACACCAACAGATAGTAAATATTATGACTACTTCAAAATTTTGATTCATAAGATATAAGACAGTTGCCAACTACTAGGAAAATCTTATAATAAAAAGATACTTTTTATATTTTATGAAAAATAAAATTTCAAAACAAAATAATGAAAATGACAATAATTAAAACACTGTGTACCATTATCACCAAAGTAGTTATTCAAAGTACCAGACATCCACAAAAAAATTCTCTTGCAAAGAAAAAACAAACAGCTATTACACAAAACTTTCTTTTCTCTAAACTAAGAGAAACTAGTAGCATAAATGAAACAAATTAGTATACATATTATGAAACAATGGAAATTGGAAAGTGTATATGTCTATCAACAGATAAACAAAGAGAAAAATGTATTAGTTGTACACAGTGGAGTACCACTCTACCATAAAGATATTTAAGAAATCTGTAGGTAAATGGATGCAAAATAATGAGAAAATAATGTTAACTGAAATGTTAAAAAAATTCTTCAAGAGAAAGAAAAGAGAGATACAAACTATTTTTGATACCAATGTTGATAGCATTAAATAATCATGTAGAAAGCAAACAATGAATATAAAATGATAAAATATCTTACTCATCATGTAAAACATCACAATTATGTGCATATGTATGTTTATATGTACACTCACATTTAGAGAATTCCCTTATCTTGTATTTTAATATTTGTACATAATACTTGAAATTGTTACTCAACAAATACTCATCAGTCACCTATTCCTCTCCTGTGTTTTGATTTCATATTCTCTTTTATGTAAACCATTTTTCTCTTTTTAGACTCAAATCAAACCTTTCATTTTCTCCTTGAATTCTACCAACATCTCCATATCAGAGTGAACTGTCCTCACTTGCCAATTAGCAGCTAATTTTTGTTAAATATTTAACTATTAAACATATGAATAATCAATTTGGTCAGTTTCCTTCTCAGCATCTTAAAGAAAAGAATTATATCTTTAATACATTTATTTTTGTATGTGATGGAAAATAATTTCTTAGTAAATATTCACTAATAAACACTACATATAGACAAATTTATTTGTGTATAAGAATCTACATAAAAAACATCTACATTAAAGTTGGACCAAAATCTGCATTGTGCCTCAAGCAAGACTGAGTCAGTCTATCTACTGACTCGATCATCTCACTACTTATGCAAGGACTTTTAAAAGATCCTAAATAGCTGCAAAATCAGACCACTTAATGTTTATTGAGCTTCTACTGTGAACAAGTCTTTTGCATACAGCATCTCAATCATTATAGTAATCTTATGAGCCATGAATTATTAACTCCACGTTGAAGATAGTAAATCAAGACTTAGAGGTTTGTGAAATCGCTTTTAGGACTCATAGTAAAAAAACCTGAATTAGCACTAAATCTATCCGACTGCCAATCTCAAGCTCTTCTTACTATACTACAATTGCTAATTTTTACTTCAGCAATTCAGTTCTGGCCATCTTCCATGTCTCTTTCCAGTGTAATTTTACAGACTTCTTATTTTTATGATTATGCACTGTGGATCAAATGTACATAAACACACACACATATACTCACATACTTACATAAACATACCAAAGACTAAATCTTTCTTCCAAAAGTAATAGTAAAATAAGAAGAGAAATATTTACTTAAAGATCCCCAAAGTTTACATGGAGTTGACAATCATGATCATGCAAATTATTTGTACAAAAATCTCCAAATTCAAGGACATCATATGGCACCCCTGAGTAGGGTCTGACATTCATGCAGGAGAATTTTGGAAGAGAAGTGAACTATAGTGGGCTTCTGATTTATCCCTCTATGTGTGGGGTACAGCTACTGCAGAAGAATCTCAGAGTCTCCCTTGAGTAACATTCTTGTGGCAGAAGCAAATCCACAATGAGTTAAAGAAAGCAGGAGAGGATTTCTAGAAAGATGGCACAACAATGAGCAGCAGAGTAAACAGTCTCTCTGAGAGAAACAGTTCAGATGCTGGAATACAACATCATGGAGAGGACAAGAAGGAAGGAAGTGGGTCCCCTGGACCCAGGAAGAATCTAAAATGTGAACTGAAGCCCACAGAGAGAGTAAAAAGAAAAATTGAAATGAAGAAAAAAGTGGTAGCTGGCAGTGCCTTAGCCTGGAGCCAAACTCACCCTGGGAAAGGAGCCTGGGGACACATAATCGCAGTGGTGGCTGGGGATCCCAGAGGTCTCTGTGGAGAGGTGAAGAGGTGGAAAACAGTGGCACACATGAAGCTCTGTACTGGCTAACAGTAAGTGTAGAGGACTCAGTCCTCTTGAGAGAGAGAACATGATTGACTGGGAGACATTTTGGAGTCAGGCAGGATAAGCACAGGGCCAGGACTGCTGCCAGCTTCCAGCACCTCCAGGCTAAAGACAGACCCACAGAAGTTGTTTGAACTGAGACCTGTTCCCCTGTGTGTTTCAGACAACATCATCTAAGGTCTTAACCAGCTTAGATGCACAGGCCCTGGCCAGTTCCACTCCCATGCAAACTCTGGGCCCTTTTAGGCCAGTACCCAGCTAGGTGCAGAAGCAAAGGTGCCCACCATCAGATACCCGTAGCCAGCACTGGATAGAAAAACCAAACAATCTCACTTTAGAGAAATTGTAGCCAATTCCAGAAGTGCCTCGGACCCCACTACCCACGTGTCTGGAAGAACCCAGGAATATCTCAAGACAAAGAAGGAAAAGGCAATCTCTGGCATCTAACCCAAGCAGTGCAAGTCCAGGAGAGGTAAACACAAAAGAGATCAGGAGTCACACACCTGAAATGTCTGAAGTAAGGTCAACTGAAGTAAAGAAACAACTTCATGAGGCTATAAAAGAAATTAGAACAGAAATACTATCGCAGGTAGAAGAAGAAATGAAAAACATAATAAAAGAATTGCTAAGCACCTCTAAAGAAGACACAGATAAAAAAATAGAGGAGCATAGGAAAATGAGGGAAATCATGAATGAACAATATGAGAGAGATTTAGAATGCATGAAACAGATTCAAAGAGATATCCATGAAATTAAAAACGCCTAAAAGCTGGCAAAACCATTTGAAAGAAACTGAAGAAGACTTTAAAACCTTGAAGACAGGTTTGCAGCTTGTGATCACAAAGGAAAGAGCTCTTAAAAATAACAAGGAATCAGGAAGCAACAATTCAATGGCTGCAAGACAATTCAAAGAAACATACCTTAAGAATTAAAATGTGAGTGAAAAAGCAGGGGTCAATAAAAAGGACATCAGGACCCTATTTATAGAAATAATTTCTGAGAACTTCCCAAGCATGGGAAAAGGAAGTGACATTCAAATAAGTGAGGCATATAGACCTCCAGCTAGCCATGACCAAAATAAATCTACACCCAGACATATAATAATCGAGTTCCTAGAAATTCAACACAAGAACAGAATATTAAAAGCTGTTAGACAAAAGAAACAGAGCACCTATAAAGGAAAACCTTCAGAATCATGGCAGACTTCTCAACACAAACCATCAAGTCAAGAAGAGGCTGGAGTGAAGTATTGCAAGTCCTGAAAGAAAACAACTTCCAACCCAGACTGATGTACCCTGAAAAATATTCTTTCAAAATTAATGGAGAAACAAGATACTTTCATGACAAAGAACAACTCAAGGAATTCATGACCACCAAACCAACCCTACCAAGAATACTAAAGGACATTCTAGAGAGAGATAAAAAGGACCATGGTCTCAGTAATAATGGCAGAGGGAACCATCAAGCAGGGCTAGCCGACTGAATGGAGAGGAAAAATAGGGAGCCACTTGGAGGAAAATAGCATGGCAGAGACAATGCAGTGCAAGAGGGCCATAACTATTAATGTAGAGGGCCTCAGTGCACCAATAGAAAGAAACACAGGCAGAGTGGATCAGGAGACAGGATCCATCAATATGCTCTATACAAGAAACATATTTGACTAGAAAGAAAATTCATAGACTGAAAGTCAAAGGAGAGAGAACAATGCCCTATGTGATAGGGAGCCAGAAAAAAAAGTAGCAGTAACTTACCCATCAACTGCAGAATGGATAAGAAAGACATGACATTTTATGTGGTGGAAACCTACTCAGCTATAAAGAAAGATAACCTCAAGGCTCTTGTAGGTGGATAGAGGCAACTTGAGATCATGTTCAAGGATGAAATGGTTCAGAGTCCCATGGGTGAATTTCATGTTGTCTTCCTAGTATAACAAACTAAAGGAGTTAGTGGGATCCAAAATGCACAATACATATTGAGAAAGTCAAATGAGAGCAATTATCTAAAAAGAGAAGGTAGTGACCACTGTGAATCTATTTTCATGATTTGAAACTCATAGTCTTCATTGTTCTAATTAGTTTCATTTTATTCTGTTTTGTCTGATTTTATTACACTTGATGGCATGGACAGCTATTTTAAAGATAACAAAATATGTTATTGCAGCCATTGAGAATGTCCAATTATCTTGTTTCGAGACCCTGTATTACTTTCATTGTTTTGTTTTGATTGATTTTACTCTATTCTGTGTTATTTGATTGTATTATGTCTGAAGGTGTAGGCAACTATTCTGAAGATAACAAGAAGCATTATAGTAGCCACTGCCATTCCACTGGTGTCTTGAAGTTTTGTATAGCTTACACTGTTTTGCTTTTTTTTTTTTAACTGGTTTTATTCTGTTCTATTTTGTTTGATTTTACTTATCCCTGAAGGTATGGGCAGTTATATTGAAGATAATAAGAGGTATTATGGTAGCCATTATTGATTGCCTTTTACCCTGTTTAGAAGTCATGTACCATGTTCATTGTTTTGTTGTGAATGACTCTACTTTGTTTTATTTTGTTTGCTTGTATTTTTTTAAAAAAAGATCACCAAATTCATTCTTGTTTCAAATAGCACGTCCTCAGCTTTACTAAGAATAAGAAAGAAGTCAGTTGCTCCTTCACCTCCTTCTTCACGGCAATTCAAATAAAAACAGAAAATTCCAGTCAAAACTGAAATTACCGTTGAGGCTGGTTCAAAATCCTAGAACAATTTCTAGTGTGTTTTAGATGTGTGTGTGTATGTGTGTGTGTGTGCGCATTCATTTGATGAACCCTTGGTAACCACTGATCTTGGTATTATAACTTTAGTTTATGCTTTCCAAAATGTGATTCATTGAAACATATAGTCCGTAGTCTTTTTAGAATGCTTTCTTTCACCACCAGCAAGAAGTACATTTAAGTTTCCTCCATATCTTTTCATGATTAATAGCTCATTTCTTTTAATCACTGAATCACATTTCATTGTATGAATATACCTCAATTTACTCACTTTGTGAAGGATAGCTTTGTTTCTTCCAATCTTTGGCAATTTAGAATAAAGCTGCCACAAACATTCATATGTATGTTTCTGTGTGGACATAAATTTTCAAACCATTTGGATAAATGTGTAAGAAGCAGGATTGTTGATTCATACTGTAAGATTATTTTTAGTGTTGCAGAAAACTGCCAAAATATATTTCCAAGTGGCTGTATCTTTTTGTCTTCCCACCAGCAGTAAACAAGAGTCCCTGTTTCTCTACATTTTCTACTGGATGTGGTATTATCTTTGTCTTAGATTTCACCCACTGTAATAGATGAGTAATGTGTATAGTTCAAAGTGTGGCTCAGTGTTTTCTCCTCTGCTAATATTCTAAAATTAGTGTTCTCTGCCAACATTTTATGTCCTTGACTTTCTGGAGTATCTGGTTTTTACAACATTTATTCATGTTTGCAAATGCAGTAAGTTATTTTTTTATATTATTGCTCCCTGCAGTTTCTAGCTAGATGCAATCAACAGCAACCAACATAAACACTAGCATTGTTTTCCAGTTTCTTCTCTACTGCTGAAAGTTCACTGTGCATGTGATCAGACTCATGTTACCTCAGGAAACACACTCACCAAATACTTTGCTATAGCATAACATGAATTTTTACCATGTCATATGGATTGCTTTCTATCTAGCCACCAGCTCCTAAGTGAATATCAGATTGTTTTAGTGTTTACAGAGTTTTCCTTATTCTGATTTTCAATTCCTGTATTTGTAAAAATACACTAGTTTTTTTAATGAAGCCACAAATCAGAACGACATAAGAAAAGAATTATTTTTCACTTATGCTGCATGTTTCTCTTGGGAAGCAGAAGTTTTGTTTCATTTATTCCTCTCTTGTGTTTGTAGGTTGCTAAAGATTCCACCTAATGAAATGTGGTTTCCCACAACAGGAAGAAAAGAACATGAATGATGTGTCAGTTCACAAAGGCTTTACTTCCAGACCACACATTATACTGTTACTCTTGCAGTATTTGCCAAAACAAGTTACATGGCCATACCTATCTTCAAAATGACTTAGAGGTGCAATTCTACTCTGTGTCCAGAAAAAAAGAGGAAGAGAATGTATTGGTAAATAGTAATGAATGCAATCACTGTAGTTAAACTTATTTTTCGAACAATAAGAAAGGTCCCAAAAAACAATATTACAGCTATTATATTTTAATTGCAAGTGTTTTCCTTATCTCTACTTTTCCTTTAATAAAGATAAAGCGAAACTATCCCAGGAGGTGCCTCATGAAAACTATGTTACCAGGAAAATTTTGATGGGTCATAATGATCAAAGGCAATTAAAGAAAAAAAAAAAGAAAAGAAAAAAATACTTTTATTAATCTTCCTATATACTAGTGTATCTTCAACCTTTGCAACCTAGAGAAAAATGTCAAAGAGATTTGAATATTTTTTTCATTCATCATAAAGGATATCAAATAGTAAGAGTTTTAGGATTCTTTTTTTAAACAATGGGATAAAAACGGACAGCAGGAAAAAAACTAGACATACAATAAAACAAATTGCAACCTTCATAGTTGCTTCTGACTTTAAAAGAAGTAGAGAATGGTATTAACTCTCAGTTTTTGGAAGGAAATGTACAAAATGTCAAAGACTAATGTTTCCAAAGTACCTGTATATATGATTTTCCTAAAAAAAAATTCCCAAAAGTTTCAATCAAAAATCCACATTTTAATAAAAATGAAAATAAAGTACTTTGTTTTCAAGCTCAAGATACACTGTTTTAATAGTCATGCTTCGTCTGATTCTTCCAGCTGTTCAATCCATGATAACTTACTTTAATAGTTCTGGTTTTTTCAAAATAAAAACATACATCAAGACACTTCCATTAATTCACATGAAAATGAAAGTTGAAAGTAAAAATTTTCAAATATCTCAAATTACTATGGTACCTTAGTCACAGGGGACATCATTCTGAGAATTTAAAACAGCATCAATGGCATTGGTTCACCATCGGCAATAAATACACTGTTCTGGTGAAGGATATTAATAATGGTGGAGGTAAGGTTATATAGAGAATCTCTGTACCCCCTTTTGAATGGTTTTGTGAACCAAACATGGCTCTCAAAGCATGAAATCTATTGTTGCGAGATAACATTATCTTTTATCTGATTTTCTCCTTTCTTTGTCAAGTACGATGAATAGTACCACAGGCCAGCCAATCTATTTTGTCCTTTTCCCTCCAGAATAGATTTCAACAGAAAGATTCTTTGCAAAAAAAACCTGTACCATTCTTGTAATCTGGATCCTGGTTTAATTCACCCTAAACAAACTAAAATTATTTAGATACCATATGTGTAAGTATGAATTCCCTGAGATGAATATAATTATTGTGTATCTCAAAAATATACTATTAAAATAGGTAATGAGAACCAAAGGTATAAAACAAAAAGTAAGACCTTTGTTTTTTTCTTTTAGAGTAAGACATAGAATAATCTCCACATGTATGTAAACCAGAATGGTGAGCCGCTATTAGATGATGCAAACTATAGGCTGAAAGAGCTAAATTAGGACCTTGCAGATAAACCCTTGGAATTCAGGATGTGTAGTTATACACATCCTTTAATCTTGCAATAAAGTAATATCACATACTAGTTATTTAATTTTAGGATTTGATTTACGATATTATATCATATTGTAAATATTGTGCTAGCAAGCACCTTTTACCATTGTGACACGGTACAAAGAGAGAAAAAGACTGAACACAGATGGTGATGATTTGCAGCTTTGGTCCCAAGGAATTAGGACTTTTCTGTCTAATGATTTCTATCTTCTCTGTGAATTAGGAAGCAAGTTCATCTGGTAAGAATAGGGAGGCAGATATGTTCAGTCATATTCAAATCTTTAATACCTCAACAACAAACAAAGTAGAATTACTCCCAGTTCCCTGTCCTTACCACTCCTCATCTTCCATTTCATGATTTGTCCATGACATTATTTTTATTTAATTGCTTCACTTGTTTGCGTTGACTAAGCCTGCCAGATATGGTTTCTATGTCTCTGAATTTCACATTTCAGTTTCTTAAAAATAGGAAACTGATAGAACAAGCTTAGCTCTACTGTAGCCACCTGAAACATTCAGCTGTGGCCAGAAACCAGAATCACAGGAGCCAGATGATCATTCTTCAATACAGAGACCATTTCTGAAAAGGAGAAAATAGTTGTAAATCAGACAGACTGACAAATGTGTGTCTATAACAATATCAGACTTTCTCATGGCCTCTACAGCTGATATCCCTCATTTTCAGGTGGTTACTTTTCCATCCTTCCTGGGTTCCTCTTCCACCGTATTTAATGACATCGGTCTAGATTTTCCTCAAAGTTTTTTCTTAGTCTTAGAACCATCCCTGGGTAATTTCATCTTTTCCCTAGTGTGCAATCATTAAATATCTGACATTGATTCCTCATTCTGTACCCCTTTTGCATTTCTCACTCTTAAGTTGCAAGCTTATAAAATACCACATGGAACAGAGAGATGAAGGGAAAGAAAAACACTGGTTCCACCAGTGTGTCAAAGCCTTTGATTAAGTGGGCTGAAAACAGACCTACTCTAGGATAATTTGTAAGAATTCTTCATGTCTAAGCTAGTATAAGCTGGGTTTGTGTTTCTTGCAACCACAAGAATGATTGATTGTGAGATTTCTTTTTAGTTTTAAAGTGAACTCTTTCTTCGTGTTCTTTCTTGCCCTTAGTTCTTAATTCCTATCTTACTCACCTTGTTTTCTCCCAGCCTGTGTAATATCATCCCCACAGAAAATTCTCATCTTCCACCAGAAACATTCTTGTCATTCCCACTAGCAGTCCTTTAATTCTCATATCAACACACACACACACACACACACACACACACATCTGATCAAAACAAATCCAAATTGTTATCATTTCATAATGACTGAAAAGGTAACTTTACAGTGTGTAGCTATGAGAGTTAATTCCAGTACAATCCTCTGATTTCAGAAAAGGGAAAGCGATAAAATTGCAGTATGACCTGTAGTGAAAGAACTCAAGAAACCTAAAATCAACTGCTGCTTATTTTAGCAATAAAACTACCCAGGAAAACACATTTTAAGAATTCGTTTTTGTATTTCTTTCCAAGTTAAAATTGACCCATTTACTGTTGCTACAAAAATCTTAACTGAAACAG
>RJWT010018841.1:0-18672 GCA_004365215.1 Cuniculus paca
TTTTGTTCCTTCCAAATTTTCTTGTAAGAGATCTCTGCTAATTGATGAAAAAAAAATTCTGACTACTCTATTTATAATTATAGATATGTAAAATTATAAAAGAGTTACTATAATTTGGCCAAAAACATCTTTGAATGCACTTGGATATTGTAAACAGATTTTTTTTGTGATACAGCTAATGCCATTTTTGTAAATCTGCACCATTTTTGATTTAAGTTTCTATTCCTTAAGTTTCTGTTTCCCTTACATGTTGAAATGCCTAGCTAATCAAAATCACCTCATGACTTGACATATGATTCCACATGATTGATAAAATCCATACATCACCTCTCTGGAAAGTACCTGCTATTTTTAGAAACTGAAAAGTATTTGCTATATTTAGAAACTGGACTAATTGTATATAAGCTGCTGCTTTCTGCTCCTTGGGGTTGAAGTTTCTCACTCTGGTGCAACTTTGTCCACTTGCAATGAAACTTGCTTGTGTTTGCTCTCAGCCTCTGTGAGTGTTTCTCACTATTCTGCCATGACATTTGGAGATTCAAGCAAGATCCTCCTGAAGAAGGCCCTCGTTTAAGGAGGACACCATGCCTCCTCACCTCAGTGGTTGATCTGGGTGGTAGGGCACCCTGGCTGATTTCAGCTGGCCTCCCAGGAGGACTATGAGGCAGGATGCCATGGCTATGAGGCAGAACAACTGAGTCTCTGCCTCCCAACCTGGGTAAACATCTTGGGAATTCTGTTTAGTTTGGGGCTCATTTCTAGGCTCATATAGGGACTTGTTTCTTTGGACTGGCATTTGATTTTGGTTAAATTTTTCTGAGCCCCACCACCAGACTTGGTGGTTATTCAAGTCTTGGTGTGACCAAACATTCATCACTCTGTCTCTGAATTTGTTCCCAATTATTGGTCGAAAGTGGTAATTTCAGGAACTGTTTTGTCTCTTCCGTGTGTCTGTGTTATTCCCCAAATGTGCTCATGACATCAGGTCACCACTGAATCTGTCACTTGGCTTGGAGGGTTGGTGGCTACTCTGCTCCTACCTTTCCTACCCCTCTCAGTTGTCCACTTGAAAACTCCAGAGGACCCAGTTCATCTGCTCCATGTCATTACGTGAACAGTCATCTCCTTGAACTTCCTTATCCTTGGACTCTTGTTTGAACTTCTGATAGAGTTGGAGAGGGTCAATTTGTCAGGGTAGGTTGATCCTTTATTCCCAAATTAGGTTAATATGGGTTTGGCCAGCAGAAAACTGACTGTTTTGAACTGCATGTTTAAAAATTTTGACAAGTTTAAAGGTGACTATGGGGTAAAGATGAAACCAAAAATACTCCATACTCTGTGTGAATTAGAATGGCCCTCTTTTGGTGTGGGGTGACTGTCAGAGGGGTTGCTTGATTCTGAAGTGGCCAGTAATGTGTGAATTGTAGTTGTCAGGAAACCTGGGTCCCCAGATCAGTTTCTGTATATAGACTCCTGACTATGTGTGGTTCGAGTGTTACTGCAATGGTTTAAAATATGTGCTTGTGAATTTCCTGAATGAGTTCTAGTGATGAAAGAGAGATTGTCTGAACAAAAACCCCCTGTGCTCCCTCGATCCCTGAAGAGGAGGATCCAGTCCCTTCTGCACCACCACCCTTTTGTTCTCCTAGCTGACCCACCCCCTGCTGCCCTCTCCAGAGCCTGTGGAAGATTTTGCTTCACTGGCTAAGGAAGCATCTTCCTCAGACCCAGTCCCTGTTCTGCCTCTCCAGCAGATGTCATGACTGGGGTAGGAAGAAATGCTTGATCTGTTCTAGTTTATGTTCCTTTTAGCACTAGTGACTTGTACAGTTGGAAGGCTCAGAACTCCCCATTTTCAGAGCAGCCCCAGGCTCTGATTACCTTACTGGAGTTGGTGTTTAAGACTCACTGTACCTATTGGGATGGTTGTCAGCAATTGCTGCTAACTGTGTTTTCCTCAGAGGAGGGGGAGAATTTGGAAGGTGGAAGAAGATTGAGTGAGATCACTTCCAAGTAGGCAGATACAGGTAAAAGGGGCAACAGGCCAGTCTTCAACATTCACCTTTTGCAAACCTTGACAGGTCCAGCTTGGGCAACAAAGAGTTATCCACTCTTTCCTACTTATGCTTGACTGTTCTTTTCTCTTTCTAGGATAAGACCTATTTCACACACTGCAAGCTCAGATTTCTTTTACCCGCAAGAAAACCATTTTGACCACAGGGGAAAATCTCCCACCAGAAACTCATGTTCTAACTGTTACTTTTCCTATGCAAGAAGAATGTTGTCTCCTGGCCTTGGGAGAACATGCCTCAGGGCATCTTGTCTTCCCCTCTTGGATTCAACATTTCCCCATGGTCTGAGCAAAAGACAACTTCCCAGATTTGGCAGTTCATTTGTCCCCAGTGATGTGAAACTAATGGGGCATGCAAAGTTGTTTTGCTTAAAACAATACCCAATGACCATGGATGCTCACAAGGGAATTAAACTCCATTTACAGAGGTTACTTGAGTTAGGAATACTGAGAGAATATCAATTCCCCTGAAACACTCCTTTTTTTGCCAGTATGCAAACCTGGGACAAATAAGGATAGACCAGTCTAGGACTTATGTATTACAAATGTTTTGATTTTTACCTTCTACCTTACTGTACCAAACCCTGATACCTTGCTTAGTTTCAATGCATCTACTCAAACTTTGTATACTGAGTTAGATTTAAAAGTTGCTTTCTTTTGTATTCCTTTGTCTGTGGGGGTCCCAAGAAGTGTTTGCCTTTGAATGGTAGGATCCTGAAAGGATATGAAAGGGCCATCTTACTTGGACAAGGCTTCCCTGGGGATTTTAGAATTCCTCAACAATTTTTGGTAAAGGCTTGTCCAGAGATTTAGTACTTTTTAGTTGAGAAAATCCTGATGTTTCTCTGTTACAATATGTTGATGACTTGCTTTTAGATGTGGGGACTTAAGAATTATGCTGAGAAGGAACAAAGAGTCTGTTGGGGTTGCTCCAGGATAAGGGGTACTGAGTGTCCAAAAAAAGATTTAAATTTGTGTACAAACTGTAGTTTTTGGGATTAATGTTAAAGGGTGGGACATGCTCATTATCAGTCTCATGTACTCAGGCCATCAAAGGCCTGAAGAAGCCCACATCCAGTGAAGACTTGAGGGAGTTCTTAGGAACAGTTGGATACTGTCGCCTCTGGGTTCCCAATTTCACAGCCATTGCAAAGTCCCTGTATGGAGCTTTGAAGGGAGGAAGTGACCCCTCACTAGAATAGAATCCTGAGCAACAGATTGCCTCTGAGATCTTAAAAGAAAAATTGTTCAGTGTCCCTGCCCTGGCACTGCCTGATATTACCAGGTCTTTTCAGTTTTTGTCAGTGGAAAAGAAGGCATTGCTTGGGGGATTTTGACTCAAACTTTGGGGCCCTGGAAGCACCCAGTAACCTATTTGTTTGCAAGGTTAGATCATGTGGTGGCAGAATGTTCCCCTTGCTTGTGCTCCACTGCTACCACCACCATCCTAGTGAAAGAAACTGACAAGCTGGCCAGGCGTGGTGGCTCACACCTGTAATCCCAGCACTCAGGAGGCAGAGACAGGTGGATCGTTATGAGTTTGAGACCAGCCTGGGCTACAAAGTGAGCTCAAGCCCAGCCTGAACAGCATAGTGAGACCCTGTCTCAAAAAAAACACCAGGGCCAGGGATTTAGTTCAGTGGTCTAAGCACCTGCCTGGCAAGTGCAAGGTCATGAGTTCAATCCCCGGTGCTGCAAAAAAAAAAAAAAAAAACTGACAAGCTGACTCTGGAACAAAACTTAAATGTGTTCATCCCTTATATAATAGAGACCCTGATGAGAAGGTCTAGTGCCAAATGGCTGTCAGGAACTAGATTGTCCCAATATCAAAGAACTCTTTTGGAGGACCACAGAATAGTAATTAAAATGATGCAGGTTCTCAATCCTGCCTCCCTTTTGCCTACATCTTTGGAGCCACCTGAATATGACTGTACAAAGGTGATTGAGATGGTCTATTTGGCTTGGCCAAACCTACAGTAAACACCCCTCCAGAACCTGGACTTGACACTTCTTTTCAAATGGTGGCAGTGTGATAACCAATGGGGTTTGGAGAGTGGGAGCACCAGTCATCACTCTTGAATGGACTGTCTGGTCTGAGGCTCTGACTCCCATGACATCTGCACAAGGAACTGAATGGCTCACCTTCATCTGGGCCTTGAAGGTTGGAAAAGATAGGCAGGTGAACATTTACGCTGACTTCAGCTATGCCTTTGTGACACTACGTGTACATGGTGCCATCTAACAGGAGAGAGGCATCTTGACTGCAGGAGGAAAAGATATCAAAAATTCCCAGGAAATATTGCACTTTTTACAGGCTGTTTGGCTGCCTTCCAAGGTAGCTGTGATGCATTTCCCTGGGCAACAAAAGAATGGGTCTATGGAGGTTAAGGAAATTGGGTGGTTGACTTGGCAGCTAAACAGGCCACTGCTGGAGAGCAGTCTCCTATGACTCATGTCTTCATAGCCCCACTTCATAAGCCACCCAAATATTCAGAGACACAAGTGTTTTAGCAATGGGCTAAAACACAAGGGGCCACAGATGAAAATGGATGGCAAGTGTTGCTGGGCAGGAAAGTTTTCCTTCCTGAGGCTCTGAGACATTTTGTGATTCTGGACTTACATAGCCACACACATTTGGGCAAAACTTCTATGGCACAATTGCTTGGTTACCATTTCTTTGTGCCCAGACTCTGGATTTCTGTGCCTTGGTAACTAATTGCAAGGTGCACAACCTGTACCCACAACAATCCTGTTTCTCAGCCCCAGAAGCAACTGGATGTCTGGAGACAAGGGACTTTGCCATCTGAAAATGCTGACATAGATTTTAATGAAATCAAACCCACCAGCAGAAACAAAAAGTATTTGCAGGTTTTGATCTGCACCAACTCAGGTTGGGTGGAGGCTGTCCCTACTAGGAATGAAACATCTAGAGAAGTAGTAAAAGTTTTGATGGAGTTAATTATATCCCAGTACGGGCTCCTCTTCATGGTGGGTACAGATAATGGATCTACTTTTGTGGGTTGAGTAGTTCAAAATCTTTCAGAAGTCTTGGGGCTAAAATGGAAGCCACATACAGCCAACAGACCCCAGAGTTTGGGTCAAGTGGAGAGACAAAATCGCACTCGGCAAAACACCTTGGCTAAGCTCTGCCAAAAGACTGGAACTAATTGGGTTGTTATGCTTCCTGTGGCACTTCTCTGATCATGTCACACCCTGTACCAGGATGGGCTCACTCCCTTTGAAATAATGTTTGGTAGACCTTGCCTACTCTTACCTGTTTTTGAAGGATTACACGAGATGGGAACTTTGAACTTGTATCAAAAATAAGACATTACATCAAACATTAAAGGATTTCCAACAGATTGTGTTCCAATGACACCCCATTGCGATTCATTCTCTTGTTCACTCTTCTGACCTAGGATTGCTGGCTATGCATCAGAGCCAGACGACTCTTTTATGAGGGACCTCTTCTGAAAGACCTGTACTACGTGGAAGGCAATGTGCTGAACAAGAGACACAACTCATCCCACTAGTGATCCTGGATAATGTGCATGCTAATGGGACTTCTGTGGGGTTTGTCCCAAATCAAACATTTCCTTAAAGTCTCATTGCACCCATCAGCCAGACCATGCAAGCCCCTAACAAAGCTTGGTTCCTCTGTAACAAAGGACTGTGTAAATGTATAAGCCCACCTGGATTTTTCACAGGCATGTGTCGGCTGGTTCTCCTTCTCCTGAGGATAATTATTTTGGCTGGTTCCCTTGTACTCATCATAGTCTTGCTTTTGGTCAGACTTTGTGTCATTAAATGGGTCCTGGAGCAAATCCAAGGCAACTGAAATAAACCAAGTCCAAGTTAGATCTGACCAAGTAAGCTCCTAATGGTAACCAAAATGCCAGAATGCCAATTGCTAGAACAAAAAAGCCATGTGTAAAGGACACCTTGCTCACCTTTATCAAGGAGAGTGTCCTTAAGGGGGGATGATACAATAGATGACAGTTTTGTAAACCTGCAGAACTTTAGATTTAGGTTTCTGCTCCTTAAACTTCGGTTTCTCTTAATTGTTGAAATGCCTAGCTTTATCAAGATCAGCTCATGACTTGTCATATGCTTCCGCATGATTGATAAAATCTATACATCACCTCTGTGGAAAGTACCTGCTATTTTTAGAAACTGGAAAATATCTATTATTTTTAGAAACTGGACTAACTGTATATAAGCTGCTGTTTTCTGCTCTTCAGGGTTGAATTTCCTCACTTTGGTGGAACTTTGTCCTCAGGCAATAAAGTTTGCTTATATCTGCTCTCTGCCTCTGTTAGTGTTTCTTGTACTCTGCAGTAACATCTGTATATGTGTTTTGCTCATTTTTTCTATCTGTGAACAACTGATTTTTATTTGAGCACACCAATTGTTTTTCTTTTGCATGTTTGGATCATTTGTTCATAACTTAATTTGGTTTACAGATTTAAAAGTCACACTTCCACCTGGGTTGCCAGCTGGTCAATATATCAAGATTGGATTTCACATAGGTCATCAGAAATTTGTTAAGATCACTAAAGGGGACCCTTTGGGCTTGGAAAAAATCATTGATCAGGGTACCCTTTGGTGACTAAAAGAGCAACTTCCTGGAAAATATTATCCCAGCCTTTGTTCATTCATAGGAAGCCCCAACCATCTCCATAGCCTCAATAAATGTTCTTAAAATACATTATTGTGATATGTTTACATTAGTCATCATGAAAAGATTAAGTTTTCTAAGAATGAGACGATAAGGTTTTCTAATTTATAGATGCTTTGGTACAAAATTAAATTTAAAAAGCAAAAGTGTTCATATGGCTATGACAATTGATTGCTATTAATCTCATATATATTAAGTGTATTCATGCCTCCAGATGTACAGGTCTTCCAAAATGTAAAACAGAGATTGTTTATGGTGATATAACTTTTCTTTCAGATTGGTACATTTCCTTTCTTTTATGCTCCAATTAATTGTGATAGGAGGCTCATGTCAAGCCAACATGAGGTCACCAGTCAGTAATAATAACAGAAACTTACATGATGTATATATTTGATGTGAACCACTATTCTTAGAGACACCTGAATATTAAGTGGTCCAGACAAATTTCTTCAGTGAAATCCCATTAAAGGTCAATGAGTCAGGTAAAAGCTTCTCATGTTTTAGACAGAGATGATTGATTGAAAGAGCTATATCATGTCAAAAATGGAAATTTAAGTATGTCACAGAAATATCCTCATTGTGATGCTACAATAGGATGTATGGCTTTGATTTTAAAGTTTCTGTGTAAAATTATATAACCATTGCCTGTTAGCATTCTACAGTTTCAATTACTAGATTTCAACTACAGAAATTCAACTATCCCATAGTTGTTAGAAAATAATGGTTCTATTTTATGTTTTAAGGTGCTTGATTTCCAGATAGAATAGTAATATTAAGGGCTGGGGATTTAGCTCAGTGGCTCAAGCACTTGCCTGGTGTGTGAGGTCATGAGTTTGATCCCTGGTACCCCCCCAAAAAAGGTTCAAAGTAGTAATATTAAGCTTGCTGCCCTCATCACAAAATATTATGTCATTAACTTTCTCTTCTGGATGTTCAATAATTGAGGTTTGGAGACATAAAACTAGAAAGATAGATGAACTAATAAGCAAAGAAAGGGTTTCAGCACAATATGGGTTCTACAGAGAGGATTGTATTAGGGAAGGAAGTGAAAATCTCTTATGTGGGAAGGTCAGAATATTATGCAGAGAGGACAATCCCACTGATCAATCCAAATATGTAATTAACCATAACTGTGCAACTGTGTAATCAAGTAGAGGAAGACTTCTTTTTTTCTAAAAACTGGAGTACATTTGAATTCACAATTCACAACCAGATCTTTATCTTAATAACATATAGATATGTTACTAAATAATGAGGTCAGTTGGGTGCTATAGTATTCAAATTAGCATTGTAATGTTTCAGAGATTTATCTGGAACTCCACCAAGAAAGATGTCTCATGCTTTTAAAGCTAATTTGTGAGCTCACAAGAAGCTAATCGCATAGTTTTCATTAAATAAACGTTATCTTTACACAATCAGTTCCCCTCCTATGAACAAAAGATACTGCTTTTGAGTGAATTGCTCATGAACATTAAGAGCAGAACAGCTGTGCATGATTAATGTTATTATAATAAATGCTATGAGAATTTATAACAAATTGTCATCTACTAACAAAATAATTTATCACCTTTTAATCTATGAATTCATAATGAATAATTATCAACTTAATTAATCCCTCTTTAGATTACTGAATTCATTAGACAATTTGATTTGGTTCATTGATCACACCCTAATATGTATGAAAAAAAACTATATTTTAAGTCTGTAATCAGCTGCTTTTTTTGAAATCCAGGCTTTGCTATAGTTTACTTATACTATTATTTTGTATATTTTCATATGAACTTTAATTATTCTTACTGTACTTTAGGAAAAATAATTAGCAATATCACTACCCTAATATCTAATGAATGTGCAATCCAGAGTTTTTTCATGGATTACCAAAATGGGTACTTTTTCATATTGTTACCTATTTTTCCTTTCCTATGATTTCTGGCTTACATAATAGGTTGCAACTGAAAGAAGGGTAAATCATTTACCCGCCCTTTGAGATACCATAACTCTTCACCAATAAAAATAAAAAGTAGTTACTATGTTATCTTCCTGATAAACATAAAAAGACTTTATTACATTGGGGAGCAAAAAAATTAATTTTATAGAATTACATGCCAAGGTGATTCTGTAATATTTAACATTTGAATATAATTTCAGAAAATCACTTGCCTAAAGCTTTCTTTCATATTGCACCTCAAAATTCGTATAAAAATAGCAACATAATGCAATGTAAGAATAGTTTTCATTGTTGCCAGTTTGGATCCAAACATGCAGGCAACATGGAAACAAAAACAAGTGAGCAATCCTCAGCTGCCATCAAGAAAATGGATTTACAGGGCTCAAAAAGTTGAATTGCTACTAGAATGTTTTTATGTAAAAGAGTTAAAATTTAGCAGTCATTTTATCCACAACCTCATTTTAAAATATATAAAATATATTCTGTGGTTGTTTCAAATCAAAATCTAAGGAGTAGCTCATTTATTTGAATAGATTTTTAAGTTAAAATCACTTCCCTAATAGTTTCAGAATTAAAGGATCTCTGAACTGTACTGATTATTGTTAACTAGGTCAACTTGAGTGGCCTGGAATGGCTTAGAGATTTAGGAAAGCACACCCCATAGTGTGTCTGAGTGGGTCATGCAGGTGTGACCTAGAGACTATATATGATGTGCTTCATTGCCCATTCTTCTCTGCTTCTGTTCCCCTGCTCTGCTTCTGGACTGACTTGAGCTAATCATCTTAGCCCCACTGCACTCTTCTGCCCAGATGCTTCTTCAGTGGAGCCAACCAAAGACCATAGCCTGACTCCCCTGAAGCCATGAGCCAAGTAATTCTCTTCTCTTTAAAGTTGTAGGTGTCAGGTATAATGCATTAGTGATGAGAAAGAAGAATAATACACAGGCTCTTTTTGGGTAGTCACTAAATAATAATTTAATTTTTTTGTGGGGGTACCAGGGATCAAACTCAGGACCTCACACTTGCCAAGCAAGTTCTTATGCCGCTGAGCTAAATCCCCTGGCTCAATAATTGAAAAATTATCAGAAAAGTTTAAAAGTAAATTCAGGGTTCTAATATACCATCAAGAATATTACTATGTAATTCTAAATTATTAACATCCCAAAATTTCCTTACACTTTGTTTCCTCTGTGTGTGTGTGTGTGTATGTGTGTGTGTGTGTGCTGTTGGGATGATCATACTTTCTATTTATTGCATTTTTCTATGATACAAAGTTTTTCTAATGAATACCTAATTCTTTTTTAAATCATATTTTATTGGTACATTTTAGATGTACATAATGATCACATTCATCATAGAGAATTTGTACCTGTACATTACCTTAGGGTTACATAGAAAGAAAACAGAAAATACAATTGCAAGGCTTATGTGTGTGGGCGTGTGTGTGTGTATCACTTGAAAATACACACATGTATATCAGTACATTAGTATCAAGAAATTCTTGTATTCCTCAGAAGTTGGTAAAAATGTATTCCAGTGGTAGTTGTATTAAAAATGAACCAGAGTTATCGAGGATTTAATTGTTCTATGTATGTAACAGAACTTTGTGATATTTTTTGCACTGCAGGTCTTTTTTTTCTATTAAATTTTTACACCATGACAATTTTTTTATAATTTTATATTTTATTTTATTTCGATTTTTGTCTTAGAAGAGTTTACTAAAGTTTTATTTCCTGGATGTAGCAGAAGTGTACATAGTTAGTGAAACCATTAAAAAGCTACTAATATTTCTTTGATTTTGGCATTTAAATGTGTGATAATTTTAAATTTAAAAAGATACAGTTTTTAAATTTTTAGATGTGTACACAAAAATCAGGATGTTATTTTACTTAAATCCTTTACCTAAACCCTGGTCTAAAAAATAATATCAAGATCTTCATTCTGAGATGATGAAGTCTGATAAAACAATGATCCAACTACATATGGGCATACAGTTGGAAGACTCAAAGAATTAGGGATGTAAAGAAAAATCTAATTTCTCAGGAAATATTCAATTGTTCTAAATACAACATCACTTTTCCTGTTATATCATTGATTGTGAATAGGCACATACCACAGATCTGATCGCAGCCAATGCTGATAGACACTTCTAAGTCTTTATTGTTCTTCAGCAAGATATGTGGAAAGCCAGACCTCTGTTTATTGCTGGATGAAATGGCACAAGCTGAATGACTTTATTCCCACTGTTGGCCATTCTACAATTACCAGGTGAATTTATCTCAGAATGCTATTGTCATTGTGGCTGATAGTAGGAACAAAGGACAGCATGAATAATTAAAGAATAGATACAGTCATAGATCCTGAATAAGTTATGACATTCTGGAACCATTAAAAATAATCAAACCCTGAAGGGTAATTCTTAAATAAGGACGTTTAGAAACTACTTTCTTAGGCAGAATTGACTGACTTAACCTAGCCTTAATTCTGTCAGAAGTGATAAATTTATTTCCAATATCTGCACATAAAGATCTTTGTATTAAATTTTAGTTGTAAGTTTGTACTAGAAAAATAGACTAGCCCAAAATGGTTATGTGTTGCTTTTATTAGACAAATTCTTATAGTCTTGTTATTGACATTTAAAATTTATATATTATCTTCACAAAAACACTTAAGCTTTTATGAATCCTGTTTTTCCAATGGGAAAAATAAAATCTCCAAAGACTTTTATCACATCAGTAACATTATTATAAATGAACAATCTATTTTTGCCTATACCTTGTTTTTAAGAAACAGTTTTCATTCCAGTGATTGATCAAAATCTCCTCCTCCTCTGTCAGTAGAAAAATGACTCTGCCTTTCATGGCTTTGTTCTCTGTGTTCTCATAGCTCAGGGCTGTTTTCAAGTGGGTAACTGTTCCTGAATTTTCCTTACCCTGAATATAGTCATTCTATCACTTCTGATGTTTTGGTAACTCTGAAATATTCTCCGAAGTAAGAGTTATTAACTTAATCAATATTAGTGGTGCCAAAAAGAACAGAAAATAATACTGCAAACATTTTAGGAAAACATCTGGCCACAATAAAATTGATCAGATATGGAAAATTATTCAAGCAAATACATTGTTACATTGTTTGCTTTGTGGTTTTGAAAACAAAAGTGTCTAGCACTCAGTACTAGTTAGCTGTGTGATGATCAAAATATGCACTGGGATATAATTTTGCCATTGAATAAAGAGAAGGAAGTCTATATCTATCACCATAGATTCCTATGTCATATTATTGAATAAATGTGAAGGTCATGTTAATAAATGATTTGACAGTAAAATATATAAACATTAAAAATATTCAAAAGTTCCTAGAATTTTTTAATGTAGTTTCCCAAGATGATGAAATGAAGTTCTAGTGAAAGTGACATTGTTTGTTCCTGACTGAGAATGTTTTAAAACAAGTCATAACTGAGAAATTAATCACAATTGTCAATGCCAAACAGACTTCTGATGTAAAAATAAACATATTACCCAGAAAATAAACATGCTTTCCATGGAAGGTTTATTTTACTACAGCAGCAATATCAGTCATTAATGTGTTCATTCCCTTATCCAGCAAAAATAACTGATTGCTGAATATGTGTCAGAAGCTACTCTTGGAATTAAAAATTCAGCGGGGAGGAAGGTGAAGTGTGTAACCTCATAAAACATTCTTTGGGAGAATAGACCATACAAACAAATAAGTGGGAGCCTATTGCAATGCAGGGCATTGTCAAGAGGTATGAATAAAAAATTAATGTATATGATGAGATTGAGAAAATAATAAGAGATTGAGAGTGATGGGGGACTTATGAAAAGTGGGTTATAAAGCAACTGTGATTATGGAAAAATAGAACAATGACCTATATAAAGTAATAGGATGATCTATTTTAATATATCAATATTTCATTTTATGATATTGGTTTTATCCTCCCTATGCACAATGTTCATGAAAAAAATACTGTTTGTGCCTTTATGGACTGGTGTAAGATTATTTCCTTGAAGATACATATTTTATTTTTAATTTTATAGAAAACTAAATATAAATTCTATATAGTTCATAATGCTGAGTTATGTATTTTTTGTGAACTTGTGTAGTTGTAATTTTTGTTTTTGTCTCACTAACTGTAATATGTGCTTGGAGATAAAATACATTTGTTCAGTCACTGCTCTTTTTTATGACTTTGGAAAGGTATCAACTTTAAGAATGTTTTTCACTTAATTAAAATAAAGCTCCTTTGTAGTATTACATTTCCGTATTGTAATTGTCAGCTTGTATTTGAGGTACTACAGAATTATTAGTAGTAATTTCTATCAATTCTGAGTCTTGCTCCATTACTAATCTCAGGGTAATTTTTGCTGAATGAAAGAGTCAGGTATGATCTGCTTAAGAAGTCATTTTTCCATTTCTTCCTTGACCTTACCATTTCCTGGTTTGTTTTATTTCCACCTTGGCATATCGATCACTCAATTCTTTGAGCATAATAAAACACCTATGAAAATCTTGACTGCAAATCTCCACCTTCAGTCTTATCTCCTAACTTTAAAAACTGATTCATTCAGAAATTCATCCTTATTCATGGGACTTATTGAGAGAAAAACAGAAATTGTCGGGCCCTTCTACCAGAGCTCTGATTCAGTAGTTCTAAGGTAGGAAGGATCTTAGAGTTCGTTTTCCCCCAAGTCCCTTGATGATGTGATGCTGCTTGTCATGGTTTATATCTAGATGCCCTGCCAAGCCTCACTCCTAGGTGGGGTTTTTGTGAGTGACTGAATGATAGGTGTGTACTGGATCATGGGTGTGTGACACAGGATTAGTTCACTGATTGGTTTAGCATAGTCCTGTGTGTGACTGATGCACATAATGAAAAATGAAGACCCACTCCAGACGAGTGGCATCAAACAATAGGCCTGTAAACCAGATAGAAAAACAAGGGAAAGCTGGAGGAATGCTGGCTGCTTCCTGCCTGCCAGTGCCAAGCAGTGTTTCTCCTCTTCTGCGCCCCTCTGCCATGCTTCCCTGCCTTGTAGCTAGCTGGATAGACACTGAAACCTCTATGAACTGTGAAAAAATAAACATTTCCTCCTTTAACTTGTGCGTGTAAATTATTTTGTCCCAGTAACAAGAAAGTAACTAACAACTTGATAGTTCATAGATTACATAGAGAATTGTTGCTCTGTATAAAGACTACTGTCATTCCCAGAAAATCAACTAACTAGGACATTCACAACCTTTTCCTTCTAGAATCTTGCCTACAAATAATAACCAAACTTTTAAACAAACAAAGATACCTGTCTCTGTGCCTTAACTGAGAGAAGTAAGATGGATAGCAAAGCTATACTGATTGGTCTCAATTTAAATTTTTTTTACTTGACTATCCAAAATGTTTCCTGTCTCCCTTTTCTTCAGTTCTATGAATTACAAATTGCTCTGGTAAACACAAAATGAATTGACAGTTACCATAACTCTGAAACTTAAGGGTGGAGATGTTAAGGTGAACTTCAAATATTAAAAATGAGTATAGGGATGGGAAAATTATTGAGCGCTTGAATAGAGTAATAAATGTAATCTGAACACACAAGAAATGCAGAATTTCCTTGCTATGACATATAATATTAGATATGCTAAAGAAAATAAAATATATTTCAAAATCTTTGAGGGTGTTTTAAATTGGAAGAAAGGGAATTGAAGGTTTATCTCATATACAACCTTATTGCATTTGTTTCTATGAAGTATTTATTAATATTCTATTAATATAATTGTTAGTAGAATAAAACATTTCTACTGTAATTGTTAATAATGCATACTTATTCTTTGAAATCTGATGATTCAAAAGAATTAGCAAGATTTTCACAATTTTTAGCTGCAAAATGAACCTGACTGTCTACTGACAGATGGATGATGAATGCAAAATATGTGAACACAATGAAAAAATACACTGTAAAAGGAAGGAAATTCTGTCATTTATGACAACAGGGATATACTTGGAAGGCATTATTAAATGTATTAAGTCATTCACAAAAAGACAGACAATATATGATCTCACTCTCGTGGTAAAGAACTGATCCTGTAGATATAAAGAGTAAAATGGTGATCGCCAAATCTGTGGTGTTGAAGAAAGGCAGAGTAGCGAGCTGTTTGTCCAAAGATACAAAATTCCAATTCGGTAGGAGGAACAGGTTCAACAGATCAGTGATGATAATTCTTGACGGGAGAGACACTCTGAGGATTAGTAAAGCAGGTTCAGGTTGACTGGATGGGTTATGGGATATGAACATGGAGACTGTACGTTGTCTGTGCTTCATGCTTGTGCATGAGGCCATGAATTGAGCAAATTTTCCACGACATGCCCTTTTGCCATGACTTTGTGCTTTGGGAAAAGTGAACCATGAACTGAATTCTTTGACACCAAGAGCCAAACCAAACATCTACTCCTTTAACTTGTGGTTATCAAAATTTTGTCTCTGCAATGGTAGAATTGAATAATGGGTTTACCTTAAAATGTGATGTCATTAGTTAATAGAGTATCTTTGAAAAATGCTACAGTGGGTTGCAATTTTGCAGTGTGAACTGTATGCAACATAACTTGTAGAGTGTTGATATTTGACATTTTTTACAATGATTTTTTTCTTTTGTTTTTTCTTTTAAAAACAAGAAAAGAATAAAAACATTGATATGGAATTTTAAAACAAAATAGCAGGAAATTAACACTGGTTAATACATTGTGTACTGTTATCTTCAGAGTAGTTTGGGCCAGGGATTTAGCTCAGTGGCATAAGCACCTGCCTGGCAAGCATGAGGTCGCGAGTTCTATACCCAGTGCTGCAAACAAACTAACAAACAAACAAAAAAACAAAGTAGTTGTTCAGATTACAAGATATAAGCAAGAAAAAATAATCAAAACAATTGAACAGTGAAAGCACAAACTGTTCTTTTTGATAAGCTAACAGATTAGTAGTATAGTTATCTTTTATACATATAAATATATACATATATATGAATATATATATAGACATTTTTAAGTGAAAAAATGTATTTACTTCTCTCTAGATTCCAGTATTTACCTTTAATGTGTACTAGATTTGAGGCCATTAAAATGTACTTTCAAGCATATATTTTTCTTACTGGCACTACAGAGGTCATTAAAATTGAAGTTATATTTCAAGTGATATCAATGAGCAGTCTTTTTGACCTATGATGGATTTAAGGTAGATAATAAAGTTATCTCTTTCCTTTATTGTATCGTATGTTATAGCATTTTTACAATATATATTATCTAATGTCATAATTTATATTTAAAAACAAATCAAACCAGTCATGATGATGCTGCTGAGCTCCGGGGAAGGTTGAGGTGGGAGGAACACAAGTTCAAGGCCAACCCAGGCAACTAAGTGACACGTTCTTTCAAAATAAAAAGTTTAAAGTGCTGGAATGAGGCTAGGCACTTTCTTGAGCCCCTGAATCCAATCTCTAGAATTGCACAAAAAGTAAATCAAGTCAGGGAACATGTTTCTGAGTTTTAACCATTTAATTTACATAAAATATTATGTGGTTTTACATGTAGACATAAATTGATGTACTCTAGCACAGACATTTATTGTGGTACTTACAACTGGCATATCAAAACATGAAGGAGAGGTCACTACGTTACAGTTCGCAAGACAAAAACCAAGTCCTGAATTTTCTAGATTTCTCCAGAAAGAAAATTTTAGCTAACATGTTACTCAAGCATTTATTACCAATATACCAAACATAGATTCATATAATTCATGGTGACAGTTTCATTAAACTCCAAGTTATTGGAAAAACAGTACATATTTATTTTGCTAAGTAATATCGTAGAAAGACAATAGCATGATTAGACAATAGAATTTTTAAAATGGGCTGTTTTTTTCCTAAAACAATTTCTCAATACCTTCCATCTCACTTTGTGAATTCTTCATTATAACTGTGAGCTTTTCTATTTTTGCAAAGGAGAGAAAAACTTTAAATATTAGCGCCATAAGAAATCCTTTTCTTCAAACGTACTAAACTGAACACTTATATTGAAAAAGCATAATATAACATTTGTCTCAGTAAAAAGTCAATGTATTAATGAGATAAAAAATACATCTGCAAAACATAATGTTAGGCAAAAATCACAGTATGTTTTTATAAAATCCCTCTCATTTTATACTTCTCACAAATTCTAGTATTACTCTTGGTAAGATTTATTTTTTATACATTCCCAGAATTTTTGTACTACCTGTTTCTTCTGCATCCCTTTCCTAGCATGTTTCATTGTCTTTTAACTACAGATCTGCATATTGTCACCTTCTAATTCTGTTGATTTTTATTGCATACCATCATTTATTTAAAAATTAATGATAATATTTTTGTTCTGTTGACTTTAAAATGCTACATAATGTTAGATACATCACTATCCAAAACAACACATCCTATCAAAGTTACATACATATTGATATCAGAAAAGTTAACATGTGAAATTTTCAACTGGGAAAAACTTGTAGTTGATTTCCAAAATGTTATCCCTTTGAAAATACACTAAAGATCAAAAAAATCCTATGTAACAAATGTAAACACAATTCCATCATTTTGAAATAACTAAGGAAAGCCTCTTGTTAAGTAAATCTATGAAGATTAACTGAAAAAATCATCATTCTAGTACTTTGCAAACTTAAAGAAGATAATATGTAACAAGACTATTATGAAATACATATTTGTAAATCTCAAACTTTCAATCCTAATGTTTGAGCTCTCTAGGAATGGAACTACCAAATGACTTGCAGACTTTGCTAGATTATCAGCGAAGTACAGCGTAGTCAATGATGCACCCTAAACTTGTGTCCATAGCAGTCAGATTCAGAAAGGTACCCAGCTAAATATCTTGAGTGATTTTTTTTTTTTTTTTTTTTGCCAAATGAAGAAAGGGAAAAAGGGGAAAGTAAAGCTTGTAAAGAAATTTAAACACTGTTGGGCCCACTGAAAAGGCAGTCAATGGATCTACAATGGTGCTTGCTTCCAGAGGCGGTGAACCTATGGCCTGCACACTGGCCTATTTGTATCACTGAAAGATCCAGAAGTTTCGCCATTACTGTAGGCATATGCTGTCCATACCTCCATACTGAAGAGATATATGCAAAGGCGCAACTGTAGCAGGTCCTTAAAAAGACTGGAGAATAATTAGATAGGTTGTTTAATACAGCAGGAATAAAAATAATGCAGCAAATTTTGGAGATTTATCAGGTGGGATTAGAAAGTTATTGCAATGTGAGAAACATTTTTCAATGTGAGCCATGATAGTAGAGGTATTCTCTAAAGGCACATTGCATTTCTTTCTCATGTTATTTGCAGCATCTCATCATTGCAAATACTGGCTAGTGCAGTTAACCCAGGAAAGAACAGCTCTGTCGTACAGTGTTTATGTGCCAGGATAAATGTAAGCAAGTAAATGTAAGGAATGTATCAATAATAATTTTCAACTTGCTATGAGTTTTCAACACCATTTCACTTAATTGATTTTGAATATTATTGCACTGCTCATTTTCATAGTTGTGCAAAAACAAATGAAAGTGGTATATTTTGTTTTATGCTTGTTATCAGTATTCAGAATAAAGAGTTTAAATAAACTTAGGGTGAATGAAGAGAGATTTATTATCACAAATATTAAGCTGAGCTCTACCAGGAAAACCTTCTAACTAAAATTTTCCTTGCCATTTTGATAGATTAATAGGTCCGTTCCTATTTTCTGTTCTGAATAATAATTTGAAGCTTCACAATGAATTTGTGTAGCGACAATTCCAGTTTTGGCATTTTGGCAAAACATATGCTTGTAAAGGCGTTTGCCTGAAAGTCAGCCATAAGCGCTTCTGAGTTATCAGAGCTCAGGGATCTGTTCTAACAGTCAAAGTGCCTGTGGGAAAACATTTACAGTAAACAGTCTGAGAAC